>PVHP010000328.1:0-162209 GCA_004024765.1 Zapus hudsonius | reverse complement strand
TGCTGTGGAATAGCCTATGGGACATGACTTGACATGACCATTCATGACACCACAATAGCTGTTGTTACCTGCACAAGACCTGCACAGTATTGGGCCCATCAACATTCTGTCTTGTTTGGTAGAGGAAGACATGAGGACACGAGTCCCCCACTTCTCCCTGAGGAGTTATTGGCAGTAATGGTTGCTGGAAGAGTGAGAGTTTTCTTCATTGGTGTAGGCATATAAATTTAACATGCTCTGGTACATAATTTTCCACATATGCTCAGGCAAGCAACTCAATTAAATTCAATGGATCTCCTCGCCCCCTGCCATACACACATGCATGTACTCAATCTGGCACTTGAGTGCATGCTTGCAGGAATACACATGCACATGCACACACACATATACACAACACAAAAGTAAAAGAGGGAATGATTGAGAAGAAGAAAGATTTCTATGAGAGAGAAATGAGGGTCAAGAATAGGTCATGGGAAGGGGGTTATGATCAAAATATATTCATGCATAAAATTATCAAGAAATAAAATTTTAAAAGATAAAAAATAAAGACTCCAAGTGAAAATGAATCAGAAGCTGATGATCAGGGTCCAGAGAGTTTGAAAAGATTTTCTGGAAGACTTAGACATCCCATTGGTGTAGACTTCATATTTAATGAAGTCACCAAGAATGAATTCAAAGTACTTAATTTGTAAATAATGTTCTTAAAATGATGGATTTGTTGGTAGGAGAGATGCTTATTATAGACTACTATCTTCATTTGTTGGCTAGAATCACCTAAAGTCTAAATTTACTATTCCATATTATATCTGCTACATATCAGAATTATCTTTTTTATATATTTTATTTATTCATTTTCAAGCAGCGAGAGAGAGAGAGAGAGAGAGAGAGAGAGAGAGAGAGAGAGAGAGAGAACACCAGGGCCACCACCTTGTGGGTCTGGCTTATGTGGGTACTGGGGATTTGAACCTGAGGCCTTAGGTACTAGAGGCAAGTGCCTTAACCACTGAGCCATCTCACCAGCCCAGAATTATCTTAAATGCAATTTCTATGTACATTTTTTGTCCACAAAATGGCTAAGAAGATTGGGTCAAAAACTATCTAATCATGGATTCCTTACATGGCTGCTCCTATAAGACCACCCCACCTCATTTCAGCTAACCGGTGATAGAAGAAATCTTCCAAAAGCACAGAAGTAATCCAGGTGCTCTGGGAAGAAAAAGACCATGACTCAGACTGTCTGATTCCACAAGCTCCCTGGGGTGGTATAGCCAACCCCATCTTAGGTTTGACATACCACCCCTACCTCATCCTATGTCCCCTATGTGACTTCCTCTTCACTTATTCTGCCAGTTATTGGCTGTTACCTTATTCCTCCTGACCTCTTGGTACTTACACATAGACACATAGTCATGGACAATTCCTTGTAATGAAAATGGGGTTTTCATATCTATCATTTTGCTATGGTAATGAAAGAGCCCTTACTTCATATACGATTAACCTAGGGTGTTATCTGGGGGCCCATGGGGAAGTGATTTTGCATACTGCGTGGGGTTGCATCTGGATTTTAGGGTTTTTAAAATTTTTTATTATCCATACTTAGATACACTTAATAAGGGATTAACGTGTTGATGTCTCCCATTCCCCTATTTACTTCTTCCCTATCTCCAGTCAGTTGGATTTCTTCCTCTGTGAGCAGTCTGGATCAGTCCATGGGGTAGGGGGTTGTGAATAGCCTAGGAGTCAACCCGGTTCCACCCCCCTTTGCATGTTGTTACTGAGGTGGGCAATGTCTCTGGGAGTTCTCCCCCACCATGTCTCTTATAATCTTTCCACCCCCTCTTCTGCTCAGTTCCCTGAGTCATGGTGGGTGACTATTAAGGTTGCTTTGTTGTTGAGGCTTTAGGGGCCTCTGTACTTCTGTTTGAGGGTGTGTTTAGAATCGTTGGTGTCTGTGTCACTGGTTCGTCCTGGGTTGACCAATTATCTGTGGTTATATGTCTCTTGCTCATCCCATCACTGCCTGCTGGGTTCTACGTGGATGGGATGGTGCATCTCTAGCCAGGAAGACAGTTAGTTATCAGCCTGTGGCTCATAGGTAGGGTTGGAAGAGCCACTGCTCTCTCAGAGCCTTCTGAAAAATACAAACAGAATCTCCATCGGAGAGTGAGATCAGTATAGGTTAGTTGATAGATTTTAGGTTTTAACCATTTACTCCCCAGCTCTTTGCTGATAACCTAGGAGAGCCTGAGTTCCCATTAGGTAACTGTATTAGTTACTTTACCAGTTGCTGTGACCAAATACAAGACAGCTTAAGCCAAGAAAGTTCTTATTTTGGCTCATAGTATTGAGAGAATCTATCTCATCATGGAAGTGAAAGTATGACAGCCAGGACCTCACATAACTTCCACAGCCAGTAAGCAGAAAGGATGATCAAGAAGTGAGGCTGGGATATAAAATTTCAAGGTCCGCCTCCCAGTGACCCTCTTCCTCCAGCAAGGCTCAACATCCTAAAGGTTTCACAACCTTCTCAAACAGTACCACCAACTGGGGATCAAGTGTTGAAACACATCAGCCTTTGGTGACATTTTCCATTCAAACCACAGCATTCCTACGCTAGCCCCCATAGGCTCATCCCATCTAATAATACAAAATCAATCTGCCCAACTTCAAAAGTCTCTATAGACTACTGTTCAAAAGTTCAAAGTCTCTTCTGAGACTCAAAGCAATCTCTGAGCTGGAACCCCCTATAAAATAAAAAAAAACAATTATATACTTCCAATATATAATGGCTCAGAGTAAACATTCACATTAAGATTAGATAAAAAAACAAGACCAAAATCCAACAGGGCAAACACGAAATCCTGCAGCTCCATGTCCAGTGTCTGGGACTCCTGATGAATCATCTGACTCCATAGAGCTTAGGTAGTGCGGACTTTTCAACTCTGTTGCCTGTAGCTCACATAGCTTCTCTCTTGGATGGGTCCATTCTGAGCCTATAGTTTTTCCTGGCAGACATCCCACGGTCCTCTTATCTCCAAGATCTTGGGATCACCATTGCAATTTAGGCTCCATCTTCAGTGTTTCATGAAATCACCTCTCAGGAACTCCTTGTTGGGATTCTGACCCCACCTCACATTGCTCAGCTTCTGGAGCACTTTAAAGTCATGAAGAATGACACAATGCACTCCCCTCCCACCCCAGCAATCTTGCAAATTTCATGGCTACAGAACTAGTGAACAGGAAATGCGGCCAGGCTATATAACCTCAAGGCCTGCCCCTTCCAGTTCCTCCAGTAAAGCCCCTACCTCTTAAATGTTCCACAATCTTCCCAAACTGCACCTCAAGCTAGGGACAAAATGTTCAAACACATGAGCTTATCATGGAGGGAGGCATTTTACATTCAAACAACAACCGTATCATAGCCCTCAGTCAATGATGTCAATGTAATTGTAAAGAAAAGCTAACAGGTCATGAGCTTCCTGTGGCAAAATTCAGATAAACCATCTTTCTGCTCTCTCTGAAGGCCTACTTCCTCGGTCCTTGTCTTTGGTTGAGCTGCGGCATCAGGAAACATGGAGGCTCTTTCTGTGTATAACCTGTTGGGAAAAGTCTCTTATCAGAAGACCAGAGAACAGGAAGGAGAGACAGTGTCCTTCTACATAGTGAGAGGCTCATGGATTGTTAGAACAATCAGAGTTGAAGAATGAGCTATCCATGGTCCCCTACCACAAAGACTGATACAGACGGCCCACGGAGGAGGATATCCAGCTGACTGGGGATGGGGAAGGGGGGCAATGGGGAATTGGGGATAACAACTCATGGTTGGCCCACTAAACAATGTAACTCATTATGAACAATAAAGAAAAAAAATAAAGTCAATGAAATCCTCCAAAAAAAAAAAAAAGAAATATAATCCAGGTATAGTATGTGTGTCTTATAGTGCAAGTCATAAAACATGTCTAGAATTATTTTTCTTTGTCTTAAATTCCTCCATTAGAAAGGGTTGTATATTCAAACTTACTCTCTCTTACAAATAAATAAGAACATTTAAAAGAGGTAAGTTATGAATATCCTAATCTAAACAAGAAATAGTATGTAGTATATTGGAAATAATTTAAGAAAAACTTGCTTTTTGGGTGCAAATAATGTTGTATGCTTTAGCCACAAACTATGTGGAGACTTTTAATCTAAATGGTCTCTGAGTGCACGCCTCCATCCTTGTACCTCCTGAAGTCTTTTACTTACCGTCCCTCACAAAACACTTCTTGATTTTACTTTTTATAAAATCATAACTTATCAAGAGCACCTGCAATGTAATGTCAAAACACAGACTGGGAGTACCCTGCTATTGCTATTGGGGTTTCATGGTTCATTCATTCTTTTTCCCTTCTCATCCTTGTGTCTGCTGGCCTCTTCAGCTCTGAAGTCATGCAGGGGATGAGCAGAAAAAAATACAAATGCTTCATAGGAAGCAGATTAGGACAGGAGAAGTAGCTGTCAGTCAGGTGAGGTTGAAGGCAATATAGTGACAGTATGAGGAGGGAAGAAGTGTCATTGGTTGCAGTGGACTCTAGGGACAACTCACCTTAAGGGTTAAACAGACACAGCAGCTTTCCGTGTCAGGGAGAGGCACCAACAGCTCCTGGGGTAAACCCTGTGGAGACAACATTGTATAATACCCACACATGCACATAACTCATGCACACACACAAACACGTATGCATGTCAACATGCATATGCATCCATGTGCAGTCTCCCCTCTCTAACATTCACTATATAAGTGAGCATGTGTGGAAACACTCTTGCATACGTCTAGGATGTGAAATATGCCACCATAGTGTCATAGAGCCTTTTTTCTTGATGTAAGATAATACTGGGGGGCACAATTTTTAGCTAGAAGACTAAATTTACTCCTTAGCTCATGATGACACTCGGGGCTGATTCCATGTTCAAGTTTGTATCCTTTGGTCTATGCTCTGCTCTTCTTGTATTACCCTGGGAATAGTGTGGTCATCACACCTGTTTGAAGCCTGAGGCCACGCATGGGAGGTCCCTGTTTAACCTAGCTGTACAAGTCTTCATGCGATTTTATTGTGCTTGAATTTCCAGAGGAATGCTTTGTCCTCCATAAAATGGAAAACAAAGTCCTGTTTGACTAGAGTTTCAATTCTGTGATCACTGTAGTGGTCACAAACCAGGGACAGGCCATCACCCATGAGGCTGCCTGTGTGGAGAGCTCAGGGCTGGTGTCAGGGACACTGGAGAATACGTGCTCCAGGTTTTTTCCTACTGACTCTAAATGATTCCTTTTCTTTGCTTCAGAGAACATCCGATGCGGTGCCCAATCAGCTGAAAAAGCTGCACAGACGTCATTAGCTCTCTCTCTCTCTCAGAGAGAGAGAGAAATAGGAGGCTGTGCCCAGTGCAGAGTGGAGGAGGCTCCCTCCACCAGGGCAGCTCTATTGATTTCTGACTCACACTGCAGCAACAGGGAAACCATGCAGGAAGAGGAACCACTTTTCCGAAGCAGAAATTAGGGAAGACAAAAAAAAAAAAAAACCCTCCATATAAAAATCACATATCTGTTACCAAAGAACCAAAAGGAACAATTTGAGACATCCATGAGTCCTTAAATTAGAATGAAATGTTTAGGAAAGACACAGTATAAATGAGTGCAGAGAAATTCTTGGTTCTTATTTTCAAGATTTTTTTTCATGAGAGGTGATAATGATCTAATTTCCACAATGTCTTAAAAAAGAACCTGAAAAATTTTGACATCGCTATTGAGAAATATGGCTTGGTTGAGAGAATCTTAAAGCTACGTCTGAGAATTTTGAAAAAAGGAACGGAGATTTATTTCTAATAAATTTTGCTCGATGATTGCAGCAGTTGGTAGCTTCCATTTTCCATTTTTAGCCTTGCATGGCACAATATCTAGGGGGCAGCGAGTGGCTGGTTACATGGCAAGGAGCAGAAAACAGGCTTCCTTCCACCTGGGCTGGGTTTCAGCGTGTTCCCCTGCAAGCCCCTGAGACACCCAGAGCTCCAGCTCTGCTGCTGAGGTAGGGCTAGAAATAAGTGTCTGGGGAGTAAAAAATGTGATCTTGGTCTTCAGGTAACCTCTAGAGCAAGACGTATCAGCCGTCACTCTTCCTCACATGAAAGACAAGCTCAGGTTTAAAATAACAGGGTTGTCAGGCAGACAGTCTGCATGTGAGCAATGGAAAATTAGAAGAATCGAGCAATCTATTCCCTCCGCCCTCTGGCACACATATGCATCACACACACACACACACACACACACACACACACACACACACACACACCAGCAACAGCAGCAGCAGTCGGCTAGGGGGAAAGAGGGGTGATACCTTTTTAAAACCCGAAAGGCAGGAAGCCATTATTAGCAAGAGCTATATTGAGCATGCCTGCCAGACAGGCTACAACGCTGAGCTCCAGTTCCGCCCAGACATGTGCCTTGCCATTTTCGTTTTAATCATCCTGCTCAGGATGGCTGCTGATTCATTTTGCAGGATGTCCCCCTGGGAGCCAAGGTGGAAGCCTCAGGCGAGCTGTGCTTGCATGGATGCAGGATATACAGCACCTCACAGAGGGGAGAGGAGGAGGAGGAGGAGACCAGCGAGAGGGGAGGATGTCCACAGGCACATTCCACATTTCAATATGGCTAGTTAGATGGTGCTTCATGAAACCCAGTCGACTGCAGAAAATATAATGAAAGAAAAAGAAAAGCAGAGAAGTCACATCGTCATTTTGTTATCCAGCTGCCCCTCCCCCATACACATTTTCACTGAATGGCTTGGAATCCTGGTGTTCCTCTCGGTCACTGTAAAATTTTATATATATATATATATATATATATATATATATATATATATATATATATATATATGCATATTTTTTACCTGGTAACTAGCTGGGGTGGTATACCTGATTTAGCTGGAGACTTTGATTTGTAGGACTGACAACCTTATTATGCAGTGAGCTTATTATTGATATTATTCTGCTCTCGGTTGCCATGGCCACCTTGTGAGAGACATTCAATTTTCTCTCTTCCATCATCATTATCTATGAGGCCATCTGTTGTGGAAAATGAATTCAGCCTCATTTGCATGACTGATAAGCAATTTTTTTATCTATTTAACAGAAGGTCATATGCCGGGGATTTGGAGCTCGTGAAAAAAAAAAGTGGAAAGAAAAAAAAAGCCTGGGAGAGGATGAGTGGAGCTGCGTGCATTCAGGGATGGATGTGAAGTAAAACAGATCCCTTAGGCCCCTGAGCCGATCGGTCTGCATTTGTCATTCCTGCCTGGGCGACATTTTTTTTCTCCCTAAGCTACTGCACACAAAACAGAACGAGAGAGCTTTTCCCTGCAGTCTTCCTGAAGCCCCCCTGATTCCTCACCCGTTGTTGGTGGGTGTATATTACAATTTTTTGATTCCCTGGACTGTGGGTTATGAAATCAATGCTCGTGGAAGACAAAAGCAGCTTTCCCCGGCTCTCCGTGGCATGCGTGTTCCTCCTCGTCCTCCCACTTGTGGGGAAAAGGGTGTTCTCTTCTTGCTGTGGGTTTTGAGGCAGCACAGTTACCAAAATTGAACTTGCCATCCCTTGTGAGCGGTGTGGTCATGGTGTGAGGTACGTGACGCTCTTAGGGTGATTGTCCGGACGTGGTGGACAGGGTCTATTTTACCATCGTGCAGGGCTTGTGCTGCAAGCCTATTGTTTGCTTCTTTGGAAAGTTATTTTTATCGCTTGGCTGGTGTAGCTACGAGGTTCCCGAGGTAGAGGTTTAAATCCTCAGAAGTCTGTCTTTAGAGCAAAATGAGTATTAGATTGCATGCCTAAACAGTGATTTTTGTGTTTATCAAAAGAAATTTTTAAAAAGCAAAGGAAAAAACAAAACCTTGCTGCATGTGTAGAAGTCTCGGGTGGTCAGAGCATGCTGAGGCAACTTCCTGGAGACTTAGTGGGTAACTTTACATTCCAAATGAGGACCGATTGTACACAGGGGCTGGGAATATCAGAGAGATTCTGAATGCACTGTCATATTTGCCTAATAATTAAGAAAGTTGATTTGTGCTTATTGAACACAAATAAAGATTTTAACAATAAACTCAATGTGGGAAACAACAATCATGAAAGGGCATTGCATTTTCAACAAAGACATCTCTTTCAATATCACTTAATGAACTCCAAGTTCACTATTTAGAGTTTAGCCTTCACACAGACCAGAATGAAGCAATAAATATATGTAAACATTCACTTCAGAGTGAACTAACAAGAGAGAAAGTTTAAATTTTGAATTCAGCATTTGTTTTATCATGAGACTTTCTTGGGCCACTAAAACTATATAGACTATATTTTTTTTCTGTTATTTATTTAATTGGGGCAAGATAATTTGTATAATAGCTTTTTTGTTCAAGTGTTTATACTTTTTAATGAACAAAATTAACATCACAGACTAAAGCACCCCACTAACACCCTACCAGGCATAAGAGAGTCTCTCTAATTGCTCAACTTCATAAAAGTCATGTAGCTTTTCAAATGAAAAAATAAGTGCATATTTCCCGTACAAATAAATATGTGATTGTTTTTTAAATGAAAATACAATATTCCCTGTTGAAAACAGTACACTGCATTTCTGTAAGTTTTCATCTCTCAAAAACTTTGAACCCAACATGTTGGTTGTATATTCTAAATACAACTAAGTAACACATCCCCAAAAATTGTTTACTTGTTTTTTTTATTATTACTGATTGACATAAAGGGAAATGAATGATTAACTTACATCAAGTGTAGTAAGTCAGTTGGTCTAAACTCCCCTCATAGTTGGGCTTTAATTTTATTTCTAGCCTGCTTGTCTATAATAGACCACTGTTGATGTGTTTACATAATAGCCCATGGCTTGGCTGTACTTTTAAAAACATGTGATGTTACACAGACCCCTCAAAAGCAGTAGCTGTAGTTATGTAATCCTTCCTTTTCTAATGAGGCATTTTAAATATATATTAACTTGAGTTTGAGTAAAGTAAGTTATTTAAAAATATTAGTGACACACTCAGAAAGTTCAAAGCTGTAAATTTGGTGTAGTCTGTGAGAGTTCCTTAAAGATAATCATTCTTTTCAGAGGACTGTAGCAATGTGATACCTGGGTCTATAGTATAATATGATGGGCTGTGTGGCTGTCTTTGGATCTGTGCATATACTCTTCAGAATTGTGACTTGAAGCCATCAACTTCTGAAAATCTTAGGAGGTGGCACAGTTGATTCTTCTTGCCTCCTCCCCCACCCCCAAAAGTTAATTACCAATCTTGGTTGGATTCTTCCTCGCCTCCCTGACATTTGACTGCTGCTAATTCACTGATTAATCTCATTAATGTGATTATAGTAGGATTTGGAGCTGGCCGCCATTGTTCTGTAGACAGTGCTATTCAGGCTGAGCACTTGCCACCCCATTCAGTTTGCTGTGATTTTTCAAAGCCTGGTGGAGTGAGCCATTGTGAGAGAGCTTC
This sequence comes from Zapus hudsonius, assembly GCA_004024765.1. Classification (NCBI taxonomy): domain Eukaryota; kingdom Metazoa; phylum Chordata; class Mammalia; order Rodentia; family Dipodidae; genus Zapus; species Zapus hudsonius. The sequence continues at coordinate 152,675 of PVHP010000328.1, read as the reverse complement.
CCAGCCTCCTTTCAGCACCAGGAGCTGTCCGTGGCTGATAGCAATTGCATTCAGCAGCGACTGACTTCCTACAGGTTCACTGGCAATGTGAAAATGGCTCACTTTCATCACTTAATGATTGTGCTCATTGAGGTAGAAGCCGAGCAGCGTTTATGGTCACAATCGGATGTTTTGAAGATGGTGAAAGCCAAGATCTCTATTCCTGATGAATTTTATTTGGCAAAGACCATTACAGACACACTTTTCTAAAGTATTAGACAAATGAATCTGGCAAAATTATTTCTGTAATTTGGGTTTAGAAAACTGTAAACCCCACCACTTTTGAAGGGAAAAGTCTACCTCAATGTGTGTAGTTATCAGTATAACCTTATTTTTGAAAAAAGTGAACCAGGATTTTCTGGTGTGTCCCGAGGGCAGGAATCATGCAGGTCATATACATTTCAACTTGTATCACATAAAACTTGCACCAAGCACCATAACTAATGTCAGCTTCATAGATCTGTGTTAGGAGCTGAGGCCAAGGTTGAGGGCCAATAACTTGAGAGCAGTTCTTAAAGGAATATGAGCAGGCAATCTTCTTGTGGGTTACAGAAGTCATATAAGCATGCCTTTAAAAAGCATGTGGGGATGTTTAGGGGTGAGTGTGCTTTCAGGTTATGTCTTATTATCGCCACTATATTTCTCATCCTATTTATTTAATTTATTTTTATTTTGGTGGGTTTTCTTACTTTTTAAAGAATTTTTTACTTTCCTCTAAACCATTTCACTGTCTAATGGCTTATGTTCATTTTCTTTGTCAATTTTCAAGAATTTTGGGAAAGAAATGTAGTTTTGCAATTTTAAAGCTCTCTAAAGTTTTTACATTTGTTAATGTGATACTTAAAATTTAAATAGTTAATTAATAATCTTATTATTCATTTGCCTTTAGAAATGCACACATGTATAATTTTATAAAGCTAATTAATTCTATAAAAATTAATTTTGCTGAGTAAATAATATTTTAATGATATAATGTGTAAACCATATATCCTGCAGGTCAATCTAGTTTGATGGGGGAAATATTATTTTTAAATGGTATATTATCTCTTCTTACACACTTTGTTTACTTATGCATTTCAGTGACTACATTTTAAATACCAAACAACTTAAAGTTTTATTTGCACTTATTTTATGTGAAAAAGCGAATCCAGCCTATGGAACAAGAGGAAATAAAGACCACTCTGCTCTGTAGTTGGGTTTGAGCTGAGCTGAGTGTCTCTGTTCTCCAAGGCTACAGTTTCTAATTAGTCTCTAGTTCTTTAAAATGCACCTAGTACTTTGCTTGATGCAAAGTCACCCCAAGACTCTGTCCAGGGAGCAAGTATCTGCAGACCCCCAGAGCCTCTGCCTGAGGGTCCTTACAGACAGGTCCCTCCGCAGCATGGGGTGACCACCATGGCACGTTACATGCTCTTTCTCTTCTAACCTTATATGGAGTCCTTTTCATGTCTGCTTCTTTTTTTTTTCTTTGAAAAGTGTCCACCATTCATTAAGAGAAGGTAAACTTGGGCAAAAACTCACAAATCACGAGTGTGCTTTTCATTGAGTTTCATTCCCACATATTCTATAGTAAAAGGCTAAATTTATTCCAAAATAAAGTCAAAAGATGCCCCAAACTGAAGGATTGAACTGCTGCATGTGTGTTGTTTTGTTTTGTTGGTATATACTTGGAGGTTCACATTCAAATATCATATGTGTCTGGTATTTAAGAAAAGCCATTTTAATTAGGTCCATCCTTCATGAAAAATACCATAACTTGTACCAGGAATAACATTAACTACTTTACTTTTCTAGTTAGTGTTTGTTTAATTTTTCTGGCAGAGGATTATTTCAGGGCAACAACTATACATGTTTCCATTATTACACTATGTTTCAAAGCAATGTAACTCAGTTTCAAGTACCTCTGTGCTCTCTCTCTCTCTTTCTCCCTCACTCCCTCCCTCCACCTCTATCTCCCTGCCTCCTTTCCTCTCTCTTTAACTCTGCCCCTGTTTGTCTCTTTGCCTTTTTTCTCCTCTCTGTCCCCTCCACACCTGCATTGTTCCAGCATACACAATGACTTCTCTATGCATGTTTCCACAATGAAATTGTTTTTAGCTTTGACATCCTAATGAGTCCTCAGGGTATCTGCAAAAGTAATCAGAGATGGCAGAGAAAATGTAAGCCAGGTGTCAGGAAACTAGAAAATTCATAAATGTGAATTTATTACATGAAGAAAACACTGACCAACCTCACTTCATTGGGCTGTTTGGTAAGGAAAATTTTTCAGCATTGTACCTCTGTAAAATAAAAATCCCTACTCCCCTTGTGAGGATTATTGAAAAAGTTGGGAGGGGGAAGAAAGTGCTCTGGTGGCAGTAGACAGAGCATTGTCTGTAAGAAGATGGCAGGGCACAGGGTGTCCCCTGAAGCCTCCCTTGTTTGAGTGCAGTGGTTTCAGAGAGGGAGCACTGGAAAGAGAGCAGTGCCCTGTGGAATAACCAGTGATCCTGGCCTCCCACGTCAGGCAGACTCTTTGGAGGAATTACCTTAGAGATCTGGAAGACGGTGTTCCTGGGAACTGGGGACTGTCAGCCTCCCACAGAAACCACAGTCCACCCTGTGCCTGTGGAGTCCCCCAGCGGCTGCTCTGTGGGGCTATGCCTTGCACTCATGTGCACAGGAAGCCTCCAGAGTCAGTCCTGGTGGGAGGGGTGAATGGGATGGAAACACGGAGGGAGCTGTGACCACATGTGCAGTGGCTCTCCGTGGCAGCTGGGGTGCCGTGTGTGTGAAAACCCGACCGTGGAACAGGACGGTGCCGATGGCCACCAACTCTTCTGCAAAGAGGTACCTCTTCCCTTTCATTTAAAGGCAACATAGATTTCTCATTTGCCTGGCTGTTGCAGCTCCCAGCTCTCCCAAATTATGTCAGAGGGTCTCTTCAGGACTTCTCACAGTTGTCTCTCCATCTGCCTGGTTACCTTCAGCTCTTGTTTGGTTGAACACTTAGAATGGCATGGTTTGGAGATATAAAGAGCCAAGAGTGGACACCTCCTTCAGGTGAGCCCTCCTGCAGAGTGGGGTCTGAAAACTCCCAGGAGTTATCATCAGGAGCAAGGGTGTTATGGGTGAGCATCCAGGGGAAGGAAGGTGCCAAGTATCTTGATGATGTCGTGTGCCTTTACAATGTGCTGAGAGGTGGGGGGTGCAGCTACCACCAGAGGAAAATATGCGTTGCTTGTTGACCCTAGAAGCCACTTATTAAAAACAGCACTTACAAAATCCTACACTGGGGCTGAAAGTCGTATATATACCTGCATCCTCTTTTGTGTTTTTGAGATCTTACTGGGTCCGGTGTTTGCAGAATAAACTTTTTTCCTCAGAGCACACTAATAGGTTGATGATGCGGAAACTTTCTTAGAGAATAGTTCTGTCATTTGTTTCCAAGGAAAAATGATAAAAGGAGCTCAGTTGGTACTGAAACAGAATAATATAGTGTGGCTGGCAACCCCAAGAGATTGTAAGAACCCCTCTGTTAACTCTCGGGTGTCCGTTCTCTTACGAAGTGGCTGGGGAGGTCTGGGGACCTCTTTTTGTTTTGTTTTGATGTGCAGCGGCAGTACCAGTGAGAACATGGATTCTGCTGACTTTAGGGAGGTTTCTTTGACCACAGTCTGAATTTACCATAACATCAATGATAGCGGAGATGCTTTTTAGATATATTACCTAGCCGGTAGCAGCCAACAGCCTGCCTGCGTATTTACCATTCTCATCTATTAGATTAAATACAGCCCTGCACATGATACACTCTGCTCTGGAGATTTAGAGGCCTGTGGGTACAATGTGGGAAGCACACAGCATACATCCCAATCCTGTCTGACTGCTGCAGCCCTAGTAAACAGGAAGGCAAGCCATTCCTGATTTTTTCTCACCCCACATCTAGAGAGTGATGAAGTTCCCTCCTGTGCCAGGATCTGGGGCAATGGCTAGGTTTGGTATTGCCTAAAGGACCCACCCGAGCAGGGTAAGTCAGCACCATGCTCCTGGTGCTCTCCTGCGGCAGGCAGCGATGTGGTCTCTAAGGAAGCCTGTGCCTGGTGCTGGCCGCCCGGGCAGTGCTGGCCACCCAGGGCCGTCTGTCTGCCGCCTGCTAATGGAGGCTGCTGCGTCTCATCCAGCAGGCAGAGCTCTGCACGCATGCCCGTCTTCCCCGGCGTTTAGTGGTGTCAACTTATTAATTTCCATCTTCGACTTCAGGCCTGTTAGTTTCCTGTCTGAAAGCATTATTACTTTTGTCCATGTGGCAAAATAATTAGCATACAGATGAGAAGTGGCCCCCGTGTCTGCGCGCCGATAGAGAGAGAGAGGAGAGAGAGAGAGAGGAGAGAGAGAGAGAGGAGAGAGAGAGAGAAGATGTGCGCGGTGGAAACTTGATTGGATGAACGCAGAACAAATGGTGGGCGTTCAAAAGCATTAGAAGAGTTTTGTAGACGCGGAGCAGGCTGGAGAATTTTCTGGGTGAGTCCCTAAGATGGAAGGCAGGGGTGGCTGCCGTGGGAACGACGGCTTGTCAGAGGCTGGCTTGGCTGAAGGTGTGCAATAGGACTGCCGGCGCTGAGAATCCATTCTTCAGGTTTCTCCCTGAAATCCCCTCCAGGTAAATATGTCCTGTCTTGCCTGTCGTGTCCTGAATCTGCTGCCCAAAGTGCAGAAAGTTCAACTCTTCTGGACAGTGAGTAACAAAAGAACAGTCCTAGGTTGCTTTGGGTGGCTGCTTCATCCATCTTCTGGGCATCAGTCTGAAGTGAGATTTAACTGTTTAGAGATGATTGTTTTCAGAAATCTACAGCAGCCATTATTCAACGTGTTTAATTAATATTTTTTTTTTCTGGAACAGTTTATGGAGACCAGCAAAATTAGCAAATGTTGCCATGAAAGCCCCTGGTAATTAGTTTCGACTAAGTGTCTATTTTTCCTAGCTGGAAGGTTTGTTTTTTTGTTTTTTGTTTCTTGTTGTTGTTGTTGGTTTTTTTTTCTCATTTAAGCAGCAACTCACTGGAGATTGTAAAAACTGAAGGAAGTTTCTGTTTATCTGTAGGGTCTACAGATAGGGAATATTTTAAAACAAATGCAACCTTTGGTACTCAGTTGTGTTCAGAAAATATGGAGATCATTTTTTTTTTTTTGCAAATGAGTCTCCTGAGTTGAGAAGTGGGGAGAACGCCTCCTAGAACCCTGATTTCCTATTGTCATCAGGAACACACATTTCTTATATAATTCCGGGACTACCATGCTGCAACCTAGGTGCTGCAGAATAGTGGGGCTCACTGATACATAGTCCTCTCCTAGCTGGAGAATTCCTCTTCTCCTTAAAGGGCAAGGTTTTCATTTTAACTGACCTAATTATTTCATTTGTTTTTAAAGTAGAACTCTAGTGGAAATGGCTATCCCTTAACTGATCTCTGCAGTTTCCTGACTCTTTGAGATCACTTAATGCTTGCATTTTGCTTTTCTCCAAGTGTTTCTCCACTTTAGTTTGCTTCAGACAATGACAGTGAATATGATGCAGAAAAATACAACTTTTGAGAGGGGGGATTTCTTCTGTTGTTTAAAAACTGTGCCTTTCTGAAATTGGAAGCAAAAAACAAAATCCCTTTAATGAAGCTAGACTTTTAGTGCAAGACGTTAGCAAACATGTTAACCCTTGGTATGAAACTGTGAAACTTGGTTTTTGTTCTTTTTGTTGTCATATTCCAAGTTTGTGAATACTCACATGGAGACATATTTTCGCATACTAAGAATTTCTCTATTTTCCTATGGATTCACATATATACATGCAACTGCTTTTTTTCTGTTTCGTTTGTCAAGTAGCTCGTTAACCAGAATGAAACCAACTGAGTTTTAAAAATATTTAGTCATAATAATAAATACCACATTGTTCTCAAATACAGAAACTCTTACCTATTGAAAGTAATGCTCATTTCTCCATGGCTACATTGCATTTTAGAGTCGAGCAAAGCTTTATATGATAAAATCACTCCTTTTGTTTTATTATGGATTATAACTTTCTTTTTAACCTCAGCTTGTCCATTTTGAAGCAGGAGAGACACTTGACTGTCACTTATCCACTACGCTCTCTTTGTGCCTGGCTGCCTCTCACAGGTGATGTCCAGTTTTGTAAGAGCCAAAATTATGTCACAGGAGTTTCCACTTGAGAGAGTTACTTTTGCCACTTGCTGTCCTGTCATTTCTCAGACTCTATACAGCACACAAGGACTTGCTCCATAGACAATGAAAGGTCCCAGAGCTGCAAATGTGGTGATGTGCCAGACTGAAAATGTGATTTTTTTTCTAGGAATTTTTCATTTCTTTCTTTATTTTCTGATTTTATTTTACTTTTTTCTCGGAGGTTGAATATCAACTCTGGAAGGGAATATAGCCTCCCGTATTAAAAGTGTCTAATTCATCTAGGAGATTCTAAAATACTAGTCCAAGCCCGGGTGCTGTACCTTGGCTGCTGGGTGGGCAGTGGTGGGCATGGAGGAGCAATGTCCTGCACCTCATACGCTGGGCACTGATGCCTCCATAGACTTATTACTGCCTGTGAACAGCAGCAACAACAAAAAACATGTAAATATTGTTCTTCCAAAATGTTTCTTCTAAAATTCTGTGTTGATCTTTTCTGTACTTTTAATGGCATATAGTGAGTCTTTTAGTGTTTTGTGAGTATAAAGTGTGTGCTTTTAAGATGCCAATGTGAAACTGTTGTATGTAGAATATATTATGTGAGCCATTGGGCTAATATAAATACCATGTCAACTGGCCTCAGCCATACATGTGTGTGCACTCATTAATATAGTTGAAAGAACTTTCATGCCGCCTGCTTTTTTGCTGAAGGCTAACTGCTTAGATAGCACACTCAAATCTCCTTCAAGAAAACCACCTTGAGAATATTGAGAGTTTGCTTGAGAAATTTTCAGGTGTGGAATGTCAGGCTTAGGACTCCAAATCAAATAGCTCAAAGGTGAATAATTTATTGGGGGGGCTCCTTTTAGTACCTTGACAAGGATTTTCATTGTCAGATTTCCAGCTCAAACACGGCTTTGAGTAGCACCTCTGCCATTGTCTAAACCTGAGCCAATAGTGTATTCTAATGAGCACTCACAGACTGTTTCTACACAAGTCAGCACTCCCCCTCAGTTCCTGGGGCCACCGCCACACACATCCCTGAATCCTGAGAGCAGGGGAAAATGCTCAGAGAGGCTGACTTTGAATTTGGCCACATCTCCTCTTCCCAGTCCATGCATTCCCTCAGCCTGTGCCATCTGAGCAGAAGCTGAACGCACAGTGCACCGTCGCCATGGAACAATGCTAGCCAGACTGGTGGTGGAAATAATCCAGTCTGCAGGGCACCCCATAGAGAGCCATCAAATCAAGTCTGCTCTGGAGCTGTCTGCTAGGTTGTGAATACTCAAAAATCAATGCTGCATCTGCTAGTGGGCCCTCTGGTTCACTGAAACCCCCCACCTGCCTAATGCATCTAGGCAAGAGCTTTCCAGAAGCCCGTTTCCTTCAGGATAAATTTAATACATCTTGAGGGCCAGGCACAAGCAAATTGATTCTATCTCTGCACCAGGAAAACTCATAAACATCTGTAAGAGCACAGCTTCCCAGCAATTCCAGGATTAGAGGATGCTATTTCGTGAAATATTCCAAGCCTGCTCCCTTCATACCTCATGCCAGCATGGCATTTTTTAATTAGGAAGTTGATTAAAAAGGGCACAGCAGACCACAATGTATGGTCCTTTGGCATGCATCCAGCTGTTTGTTGACGAGGTGGTGGAAAGCACTACTCATCACCAGTTGCAGGAAAGAGAAGAGCTGAGAGGTAGCGAGAATGGGATGGTCCTGCCCTGTGTGCTAACGGCCACTGGTTGTGGCTTCCTCTGTTACAAGGTGTCTCTGCAGACAGGCTTGCTGGCTTCCTCCATGACCCAGATCACGTGTGCTTTGCAGATACCTGCGAACGTGGGGCAGCTAGGTGTATTACACTGAGGAATTTGGCTTTCTGATTTTTCAGTAGTCAATGGGAAAATAGTTGTTTGTATTTTCTGGATTTGCATCTATTTTCAGTAGTCAATGGGAAAATAGTTGTTTGTATTTTCTGGATTTGCATCTATTTTTTTTTAACCACATATCCTACAGTCTGTTGTGAGTGGCGATAGCTTTTCTAATCTTGGATGGGGCTGTTATTCTCAAAAGTAACTGGTTTGGTTTTTTCTTCTTTTTCTTCTTTTTCTAAGGGAAATTCTTTGCTTTACGGGCTCTTTTTAGGGATTGAAGTATATTATCACAGGAATAAAATTTTATGCCTAATTGCAGTGTTCCCATGGCTAATGTGGTGTGAATAAGTACCGTGTTATGAATTTAACCCTGTCCATCCTTCCCATTGTTGGAGTACTTCCCCAAGATTAAGTATACCAGAGGAAGCAGAAACAGATGGCCACCCATGACTGACACTGAGACCCCCCCAAAGTCAAGGGGGAGGCCCCGGTGCTTTTTACACGACCTCTGAGGAGCTGACCAGGACTGACATCAGGGGACAGGACACCATCTTCACCCCAGTGGGAGAGGTCACTTGATGGACAATGAACCTCTCTTTTGTTCTCTTTCCCTCTGAAACCCTCTGCAAGTTTGCTATTTATGCTTAGATGGTTAGATAAGCTGCTATTTATTTCTAGATTTTTTTTCTTTTTGCGATTTTGGAGAGCTCAGTGACAGCTGAACAGCAATAGAGGCTCGCTCCTGGGTTCGCAGCACCCTTTCCAAGGGATAATATCTAAGTTAATGCTGGAGATGAAAAGTGTGACTTTCTTAAAGTGATCTCCTCCCTCCATTTAGACACAGAACAGCCCTGCAGCATGCACACATTGACCCCCTACTATGTGCAGAGCCAAGAGAGACAGAAGCATTCCATAGGGAATCAGCCTCAAGTACCTACCAGCATACCTGTGTACCCCCAGTGCCAACATAGTATAGCTATGAACGCCTGCAGGAGAATTTTTCTCTCAATAGATTTGGAAATTAATGATTGCTTTCGTGACTTATGAACTGGCTGAGCCTTATTTTCCCATTCTTGGGTGATTAATACTTCAGGAACCCACATGACCATTCCGAGCATCCTATGAGTAACTATATTTCTCTATCAGTTACATTACTTGAGCTTCTGCCTTCTTATAAGACCTTGTGCTAAAAATTCAGGCTTTGCAAGAGTTCTGGAAGCTGCTCTTCTTGCATATAGTAGCTATGTATTTAAGGGGTGCAGAGTTAGGTTGGAAACAGGCTTCTTCTCATTTGCAAATACAAGACAGCAAACAGACAACTGTTTGGAGGAGGGAGTGTGGTAAATGTCAGGTGTCTGTGTCTCCATTTCTAAACATCCCCATGCAGTTGATAGCAGAAGCCAACAGCAGCATGCTTTGAGTATGCATGGTGTGGTGAAGCCCCAAACCACTAAGGGAGGCCCAGCCTTCTAGCAGACAGACAGATCCCTGGCCCACACACACCATCCCTGCTGGGTCTGAGACAGGAGCCATCCTGCCACCATGCAGCCAGTTGAAAGGAGGCCGCCTGGTTGTGTGCTCACCATTGGCTACCGAGGCCTCCATCAGGAGGAGGAGGAGGAGAATTCAAATTAGAAGCTGGTCATGCATTTAGACCCTCTGATGAGGAACTGCCACACTGCCATGGAGGAGCCCTGACTGAAAGGACCTGCAGGCTCACAATTTAAAATTCTGCTATGAAATCCTATAATAAAGGAGTTCACTAGAAATTAGCATTTTATCCTCACTCAGAGTCTAGAAATACAAGTAGCTCAGGCATCCAAAAACCACATGTATGCTTAAAAATGAAATTCTGATATTACATAAAGCAAGGAGTAGTGTTTGATGCTAGCCAGCTAGGTGTACAGAATAGGTGGGGGGGCATGGAGGGGGAACCCTGCTGATCTGCTCGGGTATATGTTGGTCTCTTTTATTGCTTGTTCTTTGTCTAACATGGGACACTCCATTCTGAATTAAATCCCTGAAATTCCCATTGAAGCACTATTCTGAATCTTCCAGTGTGGTTTGCAATTCTTTTTGTAGTTTTCCAAGGAAGAATGAAGGTCGTTTTACAGCCCAAATATTTTTTAGTTAATTTGCTGGTACTGGGATATTGTTAGCTCAAAAACAAGCCTTCTCCCTCAGAGACCCATAGCGCACGCCAAGCGGTGTTGTGTCTGCCCTCCAGGGACACAGGGGCACACCTGTTTACAAACGGTCTGGGCCACCTGTTCCTGGCTTCAGAGTTAATGACGAGAACAGGATCTGATCAAGGGGTTTGTGTGAGTGAAGGGCAATCACTTTTTAACACCCCACATGCTGATACCTGTCTAGTAAGTTTGAACACATTAGAAAATATATTCAGCTTGTCATCATACCCCAAGTCACAAACACCAAGGGTCCAAGAATTAGATGTGGTGTACAAATAGGAAGCAATGCAGCCAGTGAAGTCTTGCATTTCATACTTGGTATTTTCAAAACCTAGAAAATACAGATAAAATTGTTTCCCTTAATTGTAATACATGGATGAAATGGAAGGCTGCTGCTTGGGAAATACGCAAATGGAAACTGGTCTCTATTAAAACAAAAATATTCTATACTTCCCCTCTCTCTCTTTACTCTCCTCACTAGGGATGCAGTTTGGGCCACTCGACACATTGCTCTTAAGCAGTTTTTGGCTTTTATGAGTGTCCTGAATTGCTCCTGTCCCAAGATCTTGGTGAACAAAGGGCAGACAGGGTCAGGAGGACAATTAAAGATTTTGTTAATAATGATTCTCCTTTACTGATTTCTTTGGTCTCTACTGAGAGTAAAAGGACTCTGCTTCTCTTGGTTTTAAGTATATGGGCTGGATGGCACACATACTGCAAGATTCTAAATAATTCTCCAAAATATTAAAAATGGCTCATCAGTCTCTTATGAGCTTCCACAAGAATGCATTTCCATTAAATGCTAAGCATGGAGACACCCTTCTGTGATTTTACTCTTTCCCCATCCTTTTTATTTTCTAAGTGAGATTTTCCATTCATGCTTCACCTTGGCATAACTGAGAGCTCATGTGAGAGGCCCAGGTAGGAAGGCACTTCATAGGCTGGCTCCCCAACTGACTCTGGGGTGACTCCAAGCACAGGAGCTAGGCTCACCATCTCTAGGTGTCTTGTTTCAGGTGAGGGATTGAGACACCAGCATTTCCCAAACACCCTTCAACCTGAAACAAGAGGCCTGGCCACTCACAGTGGGTGTTCCTACTGGCCATGGCTCCAGCCCAGCCTCACTAAGCCTAGGTGGGACATACAATTCCTCTAACCAAATGCTTTTAAGTAATCTATAATAATAACCATGTGAAATACAAATGTGTGTCTGAGCATTAATTTTCCCTTACCTTCCTTGCTCTCTTAATTTCATCTGTTTCGTGCTTGCCACTTCATTTTACTTTACTCAGGTTTTTCTTTATGACAAGTATAGATTTGGAAAGATGCCCTGACAGAAGTCATAAAAATCATGCAAGTCACAAAAACATGGATGGCTCTGTGGTTACAACTCAGTTTCTCTCAGTTCTGTGACTTGTTTGGGCCTTAACCTACTGTGACACAGACAAGCAACAAGGTTATGATTAGTCTGCCTAGCTTGGAGCTTGAGGAAGCAGCCTTGTTTTGTTCATGGCTTACCTTCCTCTTCCTCTTCAGAAGCAGCATTTAAGGGTGGCACAGGTTAAGTTGGAGCCCATTTTAGTAGCTGGAATTTATTATGCAATATATGTCCTAATTCTGAGAGCCTAGAGCAGAAGGTACCTGGATTGACAAGTGACAATTTGTGGGTTCAAATGAATGCTCTGGATTCCAACTGAATGTTCATGATAATTCACCTGGGTCAGAGTATTGTCTGCAGAGTATCCCAATGAGTCAGAGAGCCTGGTTCCCACTGGAGGGAAGGTCAAGAGACAAGGAAGTCAGGCCCATGATAAGGAGATGTTGGTCAGTGGGCACCACCAAGTCATGGGTGGAGAGGAGCAAGAGGCACTTGAGATAAGGATAAGGTAGCAGAGACGTCACAATGCTGCAGAAAAGCACCGGGATGTTTCTACTGTAAAGGAAGATTGATATGTGAGAAGGACACAGGCATGTCAATTCTTACATGATGAATGAACTTCTGAACATTGCATACCTTCCCATAGCTATGAGCAAGTCTCTGCAGCAATTTTAAATTAAAACAGAACAATAAAAACGTATTTAGGCCTGGGCCTATTGGTTGGTGGATAAGGTGTTTGAGTTTGGATCCCCAGCAACATGCCCGGTATGGTGGTATTCTTCTGTAATTCCACTGTTGCTGGAGAGGTGGAGACAGGAGGATCCCAGAAGTTCACTGGATAGCCATTCTGGCCAAATCTGTAAACTCCAGGTTCAGTGATCAATATTGTCTTGAAAAATCAGATGAGAAGCAATTAAGAAGACCTCCAGTGTTGACCTCTGATATCCACATGCCTGTGTGCATGCACGTGCACACACACACACACACACACACACACACACACACACACACACAGGAGCATCCACATATGTATGATCACACATACACACACATGCATACTACCTATAATACATATACATAAAATGCATGTTTAATGTAATAAAACAATCTGCTCCAAATGCTGTGGGTAGACATGAGGTCCCTCTGTGTGTAGGTAAGCATGTCTTGTACTGGAAGACATGACAACGATCAGAAAAGTGAGACCAACTATGTGTGTCTGTTGTGGGTGAGAAGGGAAGGCAAGGAAAGACTGAAAACTACCAGAACTTTCTCTACTTTTGAGATTAAAAACAAAGGAAAAATTTACAAGCCAGGGATCAAATTTAAATATTTATTTATTTAGCAAAAAGAGAGACAGAGAGAGAGAAAGAGAATGGGAGTCCCAAGGCCACTTCAGATGCATGTGTCACTTTGTACATCTGGCTTTATGTGGGTACTGAGGAATCAAATTTGGGTCCTTAGGCTTTGCAGGCAAATGCCTTAACCACTTAGCCATCTCTCCAGCCCCAGTAAGGATCAATTTAAACATGACACATGAAGTAATGCCTCCAAGAATAACAGCATAAATAATATAAATATAAGTAATGCATCTTACTTTAATGTTTCCATGATAGGACTCTAGCAATAGCATGAAGCACCCCTCAGTCCCTTATTAGTGATTGCATCCTCCTCATTCCAAAGCCTTCAGTGTAACATCAAGTCTCATTCTTCCTTTTTACATATTTAGAACTTTTTCAAAAGAGTAGCTATGGGTGGAGAGAAAACTCAGTGGGTAAACCGTTTGTCACACAAGTTTGAGGACCTGAGTTTAATCCAGGATTTCTATGTAAAATGCTGGGTGTGGTGGAACATTGGTAATCCAGAGCTGGGCAGACTGAGACAGGAGGATCCCTGGGGCTCACAGGCTAGTCAATCTAACCTAATTGGCAAGCTCCAAGCCATTGAGAGACCCTGTCTCAAAAAAAAAAAAGGTGAATGGTGTTTCAAAGGGATGGCCTTGAGGTTGTCATGTGATCTCCACAGGTATGTACACACATGTACAACCACACACACCTATTTGTGTGCCTCCACACATAAAACATGCAATACAACATATCCATTTAAAAGAAAATATAGTTGTTTTGTCAGGCATAGTATCCCAACTACTGGAGAGGCTAAAGCAGGAGGATCACCATGTCAGGGCCTGCCTGGCAATCCAATGAGATGTCTCAAAAAAGAAAGTTAAGAAGGGGCTGGTGGTAAAGTTCATGAGCAGATCACTTGCCTAGCATGTACAAGGCCCTGGGATTAGTACCACACACAACAATAGCAATAAAACAAGTAATAGTTATATTGAACAATTTATAAATCTTAATCATTAACTAAAAATCTTACTCAAAATACCTGACTTATTGTTGTCCATCAGACCGCCACTAAACATAACCAGGCATCCCTGTTCTGAACTACATGCCCTCATCAAGAGCCTCCTGAAGCCACCTGGACACCAGCTAGGCAAAGCTCAGACAGCTAAGATGGGGAGGTCATTGTGTGCACTTGGTGGTGCTTGTTTCCAGCTTTGTGTTTCTATCAGCTGAGGTCCTCAGAAAGCATGCACAGGCTGTCATAACCATTGCTTGTTATATAGGTGCTATTCCTAAGCCAAGGACCCAGGGAGCAAATCACCCTTTCATGCTTTCCACACAGACGTTCTGCAGACAGTGAATCCCTGGCCCATGTATGCTCTGAATGCAATGAGAGGTGCATTTTCTTTGGGATTTGAGGTCTTTGTTGTCTCCATTCTTCTCTTCTTCTCTGTGACCAGTGTGTCTCTATGATAGTTTGCAAAGCCCATGTTAGGTTCACTCTTCTCAAACAACCATCATTCACCCACTCACAAGCCCAAGACAAGCCCCCAGCTTCTTCCTTTCTTCCTCCTCTCTTCTCTCCACCCACTTCTGCCCAGAACATCTCCTTATTCTCTCCTTCTACTAGTCTTTCTAGTGGAATGTTTTTGATGCAGTGGACCTGGGTCATCACAAATTAGCCAAACCCAGACCCTGTGTTTACCTCTGCAAGATCAAGCATAAGAAAGGCTAGTCCCAGAGAAAGCCATCAATAGAATTACCAAAAAAAATCTGCCAGTAGTGAAAATAACCAGTAACTATGGATGTGCCATCTTCTTCCAAGTAGGCGCTGTAAGAGGGAGAGGAGTAGAGATAATGGGAGCTAATCAGTCTGGTACCAAACAAGAGTGAGAGCAGCAGGGAAAGGTGACAGAGAGACACCATACTTCCAGGGACTCTACCTCTTGTTCTCTATTAGATTATTTTTCTTTGGACAGTCCCCCTTCCTGGCATTCCCAAGGCGGGCTTGCTTTGGCATTGCTGAACACACAGTTAGGTCCTGCAGCTCACGTAATTAGCATTATGACTCCTACAGATCACACGAAGAACGTGTTTGGAACCCTGTACTGCTTGCGCATGCCCAGTAACAGTCGTGGTCTGGAGCATCATTGCTGACTGGGCTAAGTAATGCCAGGCCAAAGACTCAAGTTCTTTGGATAAAATGTGTTCACTGGTTAATCATTGACCACAAGAACCTGGCCTCAAAGCCTGGAGCAAGTAGGACATGGAACAGGTGTAGTCAGAGCAAGGCCTTGACTTCCCACGTGCTTTCACTCCCTGCTCCTGCACAGCCTCATGCTTGTGTCTGAGAGGCACTGGAGGTCTAGCCTTGTCTCCCAGAATGCACACCACCAGAAATTCATTCATACCAAGTTCAACCTGCATGTTTTGACAGGAGCTGTGCAATATTCCTCAGATGACATTCGGTGCTTTGTTGAACAGCAGAAAGGCAGCTTCAGGGCTGTCCATTTAGACACTCATTTAACATCAACTTTATTGCGTGCCTTCTATCTCATGAGCCCTTTCCATGCTAGAGAGGGAGAGCTGGGGAAAGTTTATTCAACGGGGCAGAGCGGTGGCCTGATCTACCACGCAGCCTCATCCATGTTTGGATGCATGGGCCCAGAAGACACAGGTTGAACACAAAGGTGTGTGCAGCTCGAAGCTCGCTCCTTAGGGACCTGCAGTGTGGGAAACATCTTCCCCCTTATGCCCTGTCAGCTAAGATTCACACCAGCCTCTTTTAATGATTTCTTGTGTCTTGTCAAAATCCCAGCCTCGTCATTTGTCAGACATAGACTTGAAATTAGATCTCTGTCTATGTTCAGATTTGTGATCTCTAGGGACCAGAAGCCACAGCTGAGACTGTGAGGTGTTAGGAGGGAGGAGAGATCATATGTCATCAGCTCAGGGCAGAACCCAACAGGTACCTTGTGCATCGATGGATCGGGTGGGAAATCTGGCTTTTCTATTTTCCTGAGTTGATTTATTTTCTGGCTGGTTATGTAGGAGAGGGGATTTTGCTGTGAGCCCCTCTTATCTGAAAGTTACTCATATTTATTCATTGTTTAGGCAAGCTCATCTTCATGGTAGACACTGTGTATTGTGAGAAAACCAGTCATTGCTGCCTTCTGGGCTCAGGATTTGTGCACACTGATGGGCAGGTGGAGACACATCTTTGGATGATGGCAGTATTTGGGAAGTGATAGAGATGGGGAATGGCTGTCAGTGGAATATTCGGGTTTTCCTAAAGGAAAGGAGAAGGTGCTCCTGTCAATCCCTGAGGGGACAGGAAGATTTCCACAGTTGTCGAAGAAGGAAGAAATTTGGACAGGGAAAGTAAGGTGAGCAAAATCTCATAGGAAAGGTTGCATTTCTAGGGACGAGGTAGGAAATATTTTGGGTAGGGCAAGAGTCCATACGGGGACATGGAGAGCCACTGGAGGACAGGTGAAACAGGTCAGGGGGGGGTCATGAGCCACTTCACAACAGTCTCTGTGATGAGACCATGACTCCATTCTCCTGATAACGGGAAATTACCAAAAAGCTTTTGTGCATTTGAGTGACAAGGCCAGAGCTATTCTCTGGGATAATTAATCTGGCAGCCAGTCAGTGGCTACTTCCTGCCAAGTGCATCTCTAAAATAGCTCTCCCAACTGCTCCACCCCTTCCACGCCGTCACTCTAGACTAGACTGTCATCATCTCTTTCCTGGACCATCACCTAGCCAGACGTGCCACCTTGCTGTACACTGACATATCATCTGCTCTGTGTGGTGCAGGGAGCTTCCAGCCCTTTCTTTTGTAGGCCTCCTGTGGATACACACCCTAACCCATTGTCAGACAGCACGAGGAAAATGGAACACCCTGTCCACTGTTTGTGTGGGGGCAACTCCCATCATTCCTTCTTTAGTCCTTTGTCTTCAGTGTCCATGAAAACACATCCTGTTACCTTCAAGGATCACTTTCCCAAAGCCCTCCTGGCCCTTCGTCTGAGTGTTGTTCATTAGGAAGATGGTCTACCCTGTATCTCTAGTTGTGTAATGATTGTGTTCCCTCCTAGAAGGCCAGAAAACAGTTGAACAGTTCTTTGGGGCTGTGCTGTGCCTTCTGAAGTGGATATCGGTCATGCTTGATGCTTGTGACACGCTGTGTGAGGCTTGCGGGGGGACTGTGATTTAACTCTCTTTAGTCACTCATGGGACTTAAGTCACCACTATTCACAATGCTTGTACCATTCTACATTTTCCAACAATGCTGATTCAGTGATTCTATGTATCCCAAGAGCAGAGAGAACTATGTTGGTCTGTATTCCACTGTGTAACATGATATTCAGAAATAGGTATGGTGTCTTTGCGGGGGAAACTTCCTTACCTACTAAGGATGCACACACCTATCACTACCTGCTTTTTATGCCACCTGAGGCAAACTATGAGAGTGATATTACCAGTTGTGTTACTCACTGTTTGTTATCCAATACCTGAGAACTAGACTTAAGGGAAGAAAGATGTATTTTGGCTAATGATTTCAGATGGTACAGTCTGTGGTTGGCTGGGTCCATTGCTTATTGGTCTGTGGTGAAACAGACCTCTTGATGAAAGGTCTGGAAGGACGCAAGCTGCTCACCTCATGACAGCCAGCAGCAAACTGAGTGACAAGAAGGGACCAAGGGCAAGCTTTCAAAGACACACTCTTACTCACCTACTTCTTCCACCCAGGTCCTACCAACTAATGGCCCACTCAGTTATAGTTCTATGGATTATCCCATTGGTGAAATCGACTTCCTCATAATACAACTGCTTTCCGCTAGCTCCACCAGGTAGAGAGCAAGTCTTCAACACACGAGTTTTGGGGGCCATTTATATCCAAACCATAACAGCCCTGGTCATCCTGTGTCTGATTTCAGGCTCCTCATGGGAAGCCTCAAGCTTGGGCACATCTACTCTATTTCTGCACATCTGCGACATGAACAGTGCACCCTGTGTCATCCTGACCCTTTGGTACCACTTAGAAGATAAATAGTTGTGTACCTGCATCTGGAGAGCAAACTCCCAAGGAGGGCCATAGAGAACGGAAGCATGGGCTGAGGCACAGTAATCAATGCTAATGAAATACTGGAAGGGAAAAGTCATCCTCTGTCCTCGGTGCTCCTCTGACCAGGGCAAGAACTAGGGTGAAAAAAGCAAGAACCTGGACACAGAACTCAGGCAGCCCAGACCCAGGATCAGGCAGAGAAAGAAACCACAGGCCACCTCCTGCTCCAGGTTCAGAAATACCATTTTCTAGAGTCTGCAAAGAAGGTCCTTGAAGTTAAATGTGCGGTAAATTATCATTGGCCCCAGAGAAGTCATTGTTTAGAAACGGGCAGCAATTTGACATCTTAGACTGGAGTAGAGCTCCGTGGCAGAGTGCTTTCATAAGAGGCACAAGGCCCTGGCTTCCACCTCTCCACTGCCAGACACCATCAGCCTTTTGTCCCCTAGAGGTTCTGAGAGCAGGGCACTGGGTGGAGGATCTGCTTCTCAGGCATAAAGAATGCCTCCTGTTTCATGATTATTTGAAAACTTAAAAGCAACCTTGGTAATTGAAATAGTGTGGATTTGTTGGATTAAAGTTGTTATTCTGGGAAAATACATCTTTAGATGTTTTGCTTTGTTTCTGTGTATTTTAAACCCAAAGTTACTTTTCCTTTTTTTTTTTTCTTTTTTTATGGTTTGGTTTTTTAAAGAAGGATCTCACTCAATCTATCTCAGGCTAACCTGAAATTCACTATGTAGTCTCAGGCTGGACTTGAACTCATAGCAGTCCTCCTACCTCTATCTCCTGAGTGCTGAGATTAAAGGCATGTACCACCATGCCCAGCCCAAAGTTGCTTTTAAGGAATTCAAATTTAGGGAGTAGTGAGCAGCTTTGTGGGCATGGTGAAGAGTACAGTGTAGAAACTTCTTCCCCTCCCTGGTGAAAGGACTCCACGGTGTCCTCTTCCTCTGCTGCAGTCTGCTGAATGGTGATTTGTGATTGAGATATGTAACTTATGTTATCAAGTTTATCTCATTCCCAAGGCTGATTCAAATTCTAAAAGTCACAAAATGACCTTTAAAAGATGTTTAGAGCTGTAGAGATGCTCAGTCCGTAAAGTGCTTAGTGTGAAAACATGGGACCCAAGTTCATTCCTCAGAACCCATGTATAAAATGCCAGGCATTGGGGCTGGAGAGATGGTTTAGCAGTTAAGGCTTTTGCCTGCAAAGCAGAAGGACCCCAGTTCAGAAATATCACTTTCTGAACAGGTGTACAAGGTGGCACATGTGTCTGGAGTTTGTTTGCAGTGGCTGAAGGCCCTGGTGTGCCCATTCTATTTCTCTCTTTCTCTTTTTCTCTCTTTCTCTCTCTCTCTCTCTCTCAAATAAATGAGCAAATTATATATATATATATATATATATATATATATATATATATATATATATATATATATATATATATATATATTTAAAATGCCAGGCATGATGGTGCATGCTTGTTATTCCATTGTTGGGAAGCAGACACTGGCGGATGTCTGGGGCTCACTGGCCAGCCAATCTAGCCTACTTGGTGAGTTCCAGGCTACTGAGAGACTCTGTCTCCAAAAGGTGGACAGCATTCCTGAGGATATCCTGTAGGACAGGCCTCTACATGCATGTACACACATACACGCACACCCACACACATGAACACACACACATTTTAAAGGTTTACTTGATTGAATATAGCAAATATTTTCTCCATATATCACAGTGTATAAAAATTGTCAGTGAGGGTGTTTTTTTCCCCTTTCATTCTGCATTCATAGCACACTTCAGTTCATACCAGCCATATTAGTACTGACAGCCTTTCAAGGAACCCATTCACAGAGAATGATTACTTCTTCCAAATGTCATGTGTATGACTTCACCAACTACCCTAGAGGAAGCCAGTTGAGAATATTCAGGTGTGGTGGACTTTCTAGGTCAGCAGTTAGTAAACTGTGGCTCCCTGCCTGGTTTTGTAAAGAAGTCTTATTGGAGCACAGCCATGCCATCCACTTGTGCCCTGTTGTGACTGCTTTTGAGTCATGAAATGAGTTTCTCCAGGCTCTTGGATTTTCAGTTATAATGAAACTTAGGGGAAGGTTCTAGGCCTTCACCTCCAGGAGTGAACTAAAAAGAAAAGGAAGGTCACCTGATGCGGAGGACCATCTTATAATAACTGTAACAAAACGCAGGGTATGGGACCAAGGTGCAACAGCTTGTATTACTCTTCCTCTGGGACCATCCTCATCCCTAGGATTTGGCCTCCTTGGTACCATCCTCCATGTTTGAAGTCCTCTGACATGTCAGGCTGCCATGCATGATGGAGTTCCATTAGACAGCATGGGCCTCCTACCTTCACATCTGTGAGGAGCTCCATGGAGATCTATCTGAGCATTAGGTTCTTTTTGAATTTAAATGCTATGTATCTTAATATTCTGTAAAATTCAGTATGCTTGTAGCACCTTAGTTTCCCTCATGGCATCTTCTGTATTTATTCCTTCTCCTTGATTCTAGTTCAGATGCTTGTCCTGGAATACAATGCTCTTCCAGAGGCAGGAAGCCTGCAAGAGACTATAGGCAAGCTAAGGCTCCATAAAGTAGCAGATTGAGCAATGCTATCCTCAGAGAGCATTTGCACTTGAAGAACACTAATTTGGGAGGGAAATATTGTCTTTCATCCTCTGCTTTGGGACATGAGATGACAACCACCATTTTTATTGGCAGTTACAATCCTAAACTGTGTCTGTTTGCAAACCAGCTGGGTTTGGTGTATGGCTCTGTTGGGTTTGTTGGGTGTCTAATACATCCGTGTGGTCTCTTATGGGCACCTGGCTCTTCTTAGCCAGCTACCTGCAGGAGGTTGTGGTCCTATCTCAATGGCACCTGAATACATGCCTTTAGATGAGATGAGTCCCTGGGCACTCCCCTGAGACACAGCTCTCTCCTCCCAGCCGGTGCCCTCCTTAGGAAACGGGAGCATCTGGGTTTCAGGATTTGAAGACAATGTTCCCTATCATTTTCCATGAACAAGCAGCTGGCAGGGATTTCCTAACCTCCATCTGCAAGGGTCCTGCTACAGGGTATAAGGATGAAGACAACTCGGGCCCAGAAAGGAAGAGAGTATTTCTGGCTTAGACAGCTGGGCTGGGCAATAATCAGACCATCAAGGAGTTAGCTTGAAACCAGGCTGTATCTGATAGTGTATCTCCACCTGGGAAGCTGAACACAGAATGAAGGATTATGCTGATCGAGGATAAAACTATGTTCAGAAATTGTTTCTCAACCATTAAAAGGGTTCTACAAACTCTAGTATTATGGCCACAAACTGCTGTTTGTGATATGGTTTTATTGTTTTTAACCTAGGACAAGGAATAAGTGTGATCATCACCCTTAGAGAAAAGCAGGTGCCCAGGAAATACAAGTTGAATGACTTACTGAATGAATGAAAATAAAAGAGACTTAGTTATGATGATGATGACAAGACAAATCAACTGGCTCCTCCTAAGTCATCCGTGCATATTATCATGTCCATAATCTAATTTACAACTTTGGTTGCAGCAGCTTTTAGATGAAACAAAGAGCCCATTTCATTTCTTTAAGAGTTTCCAGTATTTTACCGGATTTCCACTTTCTGTTCTTTCCCAGCTTTGAGCACAGGGAGCTGTCTATCTTTCCAGGGAAGAACTCATTGTTCATTGTGAGCAGACACCAGCCACAGGGATGTGCATATATCAGCATATTTAGTGGCAGGCACAGTCACTGCGATTTGACATCTCAGTCAAGTTTGTCTTGAAGTCTGGCAAAAATAGAAGTCTGGCAGCCCCGCCTCCTCCCCATGTCTAAGGAAAGTGGTCCCACGCTTCCCAGCTCACCGCACACAGAGGCACATTAAGAAACAGACCAACATCAATCAGTTCTGTACAAAAATTACCAGTTGGTCCAAAGTATTCAGACTATTTAGACAACAATTATTAGCCGATAGTTTAGCTAACTACTCATGTATTCTTAACCTTTGACTGTACAGTCTTGAGTACACAGTTGCAGAATAATTTTCTAATTTAGTTTTTACCCTGTCTTTCATTTGTGGAGAGAATGGTGAATTCATCTATTTTGTTTGTATGTGGGCATGCTCTGAAGCATCATGAAATGTTAACGTAAGGCTAGTTGAGGAAGGTAGTGTTAACATATTCTGGACATAAATTTCATAGTAGAAAGAGGTATCCTTGTATCCGTCTGCCTCATTCATAGTAGACCAAGCCATGTTTTCTTGACAGTTGTATAACCAGGATTTACCTGAGTGCCTGACATAAGTTTAAGTGTTTTCACTTGACTAAGGGCATATGAGGTTGATACTTGGATACAGTATAGATTTCTATATTTCCATATTTAATCTTCCAATTAAGGAAAAAAATTTAGACTGGCTCTATGACTTACCCTTCAAATCTTGTTTTATTCTCTGCCAAAATCAAGTACTGAGAGCAGTGCCTGGCACACAGCAAGCTAAAAAGGTGAGATGAATATTTGCTAATAAAGTGATGAGGATTTAATCTGTCCACCTGCACATGTGACTCATAGTACCCTTGAATCAAGGTGTCTAGATCCAACAGAGCCTCCTTAGAGAGAGGGAAAATGAGACACAGAGAAAGGACAGACGGCAGAGATAGAGAAGAAACTGGGAAACAAAGAACAGGGGAAGCAATAAGTGGGAAGGAAAAGCCAACTGCAGTGCACTAGAAAGGTGCAGACACACATTGAGACCAGAGCCATGACACTTCCCAAGCACCAGCCGATGGATGGAACTCAGGCCTGCACCCTGCTCCTTTCTCAATGGAAAGAGAAGGAGGTACAAGATCAGTCCCTGTGGGCTGGGTACTCACTCAGGATCCACCAAAAAGAGGGGTGTGGTCAGCTCTGCTGAACCAGAGGACAGCACCTATCACATCCATTCTGATCCTGACAGTTAGTGAGACCTAAAGACAGCAGAATCCTGAAGCCCCCAACCCCATTGGCTTTGTAAGATGTCAGTGAAGGCAAGGCTGGGGCAGTTCAACCTGGAGAGATCTGCTCCTTCCTCAACACCAGACTTTAGACAACTCAGGAGTGCTGTTAGGAAATTCTTTTTTTTTAAATATATATTTACTGTCCATAATGAGTTACATTATTTAGTGGGCAAACAATGTGTTGTTATCCCGAATTCCCCAATTCCTCCCCTCCCCATCCCTGATCAGTTGGATATCCTCCTCCATGGGCTGGGCTGAGTACTAGGAAATTCTTTAAAACTATTACCTTACTAAGAAAACTAATACCTTATTAATATTTAGAACTGTGTATTGTACAAACTAGGAGACTTTGGAGGAATGTTTGCCCCTCCCTCATGAGATCCATGGAGATTCTTCACCCCTTGTTGGACTCGACCAGTATTGGTGTATGAACAATTCCACGTCACCTACAACTTATTATACAAGCGTGAACACTGGCTGTTGGGAAGGGCATCCTGCTTTGATCCAGGAATGCCTCATGGAGTAGTATTCTAGTAGATTGGTGGTGTTTAGATTACACAAGCCCACCCCACACCACAGAGCAGAAGGGACTCCTAGACACCAATAAGAGAGGGCTTCTACTCACACATAGTCCACAGTTGTCTGTAAACATGTATTTCAACAACTTCCAGTTAAAACATTTATTTTTACTTTCTGTAACTTCTAAGCAGTTGTTCCCCATAAAGGTAAAGCATTTCGAAACATTTTGAATTTCTGAGTTAGAGGACCTTGTCTTGTGTGTTGTTCCCTGATATAAGAGCACACTGTCCCATTCCAGTGTCTCATTTTCTAATGGTAAACTGATTCCAGGCCAGGTTAAAGAGCTCAGGAGTCATTCTATGACAGGTTCGGGTGACTGGGAGCTCCAATGGTAACCAGGAGTGTTCTTGAACTTGTTCTTTCAGGCAGGCTCCACATATCTCATGCCTGACTCCCTCCCCTTGAGTGGGAGGTGTCTCTAACTAGAGTTCAAGCCTAATCCTGAAACTGATTGGTCAAGGATAGACCAACCAGCTGTCTCTCTGCTCACCTGGGCCAGGGAATATATATTCACTGGGACAGGAAGTTTCTTCCTCCTTTTTCCTCACGACTCTCCAGCAGAAAGACATCTGAACTTCAGGCCTTGGTAAGGCCCCCTTACCATAGCCAGAGTGGGCTGTGGGGCTCAGGGTTCTTTCCCGCATTAACCTTTTTTCCTCATGATAGGACCCCTCTTACATCTTCCCTTCTTTCCCTTGCTGGGCTGGTTAGCACAGACTTTATAGACATGTGACCAACCCCCCCCATGTGCTCTCTCCTCACTAGTGGCTGGAGATCTCTGTAACTTCTCATTACTTAAATAAGGTCTCCCACTATACTTTATCCTCTGATGGTCTATAATTTTAATTCTTTAATTTTGTAGAACAAGAATCCTGGTACTCTTTTAAGTTTTGAGGTACAATGGAATTATCTGGGAACCCTAACTTTCTGGGAACCCCAGCTCTCCTGATACAATTCCAAAGTCATTGACACATGAAAAAACATTGATTTTTTTCCCTCTGTGTTTTAAAGTTAATTAAAAGGGCATATACTTCAGCAGGCTAGTGGGGACCCATCTAGTGCCAAAACATAACTTAGGAATCTGACAAATGAAGACTGTGAAGGTGTGGAGAAATGCTGTGATGGGATTGTATGGACATTTGAAAAAAAAAGTTCCCTTGAAAGGGACCTTTGTGGGCTGGGAGTTGGCTCAGCAGTTAAGGCACTTGCCTCCAGTGCCTAAGGCCCCGGGTTCAATTCTCCAGTACCCACATATGCCAGACCCACAGGTGGTGGCCCTGGTGCTTGCTCTCTCTCTCTCTCTCTCTCTCTCTCTCTCTATATATATATATATATATATATATATATATATATATATATATATATATATATATATACACATATATACATATATATGTATATATAATAAATATATACATATATATCTGTATTTCTCTGCTTGAAAGTGAATAAATAAAATATTTTAAAAAAGAAAGGGACCTTTGTTTCCAGGACCCCCATTGTCATTTTTCTTCAATTTATATTTTTTACTAACATAAACTGTCTATTGTCCAGTCAGTACACATGAAAACTTTTTCCCTTTGCAGAAAACATCTCATGGGTTCTTCTTTATTAATATTTTAACTAGGTAAAACCATTTTTTAATCTTTGTTATCCTTAATTAGATACATTGTATGAGCAAATCTTATGATGGGACTCCCATTTCTCTCCTCCTTGTCTCCAACCCACTGTGGCCCCTCTTCTGTGGGTGAACTCGGGATCAGTCCTTGGGGTAGGGGTTCATGAATAATAGTTCAAGAGGTAGCCAGGTTCCCCCCATTTGTGTGTTATTGCTGAGGGGGGGCAATGTCTCTGGATATTCTCCCCCACCATGGCTCTTACAATCTTTCCACCTCATCTTCTGCTCAGTTCCCTGAGGTCATGGTGGATGAGTTTTTTTTTTATTTTTTTCTTTATTAAGCAGAGAGAGAGAGAGAGAGAGAGAGAGAGAGAGAGAGAGAGAGAGAGAGAGAGAACCAGGGTTACCACCTTGAGGGTCTGGCTTATATGGGTACTGGGGAATTGAACTTAGGGCCTTAGGCACTGGAGGCAATTGCCTTAACTGCTAAGCCATCTCTCCAACCCAAGATGGATGTGTTTTAAGTCAGCTTTATTGTTGAGATCTTAATTGTCTCTGTACTTCTGGTACTTCTGCTTTGGGTTGTGTGGGCTTTCATTGGTGTTTGTCTCATGGACCTATCCTGGGTTAATTGACTCGCTGTGGTGATAGGTCTCTTGTTTATCATGCCACTCTCTCAAATGTTTCATTTGGGTCCTACACGACAGGCCCAGGGTGATCCATCTCTTGCAGCACGTCCACCATCGTCTTGTGGCTCGTTGGTGGAGTTGGATTGACCACAGCTCTCTCCTTGCCTTCTGAAAAACACAAACAGAATCTCCATCGGAGAGTGAGATCACTACAGGTTAAATTGCTAAGCTTCTGTAGAGAGTAACCTCTGTAGTTCTCTATGATAGTGGGAATTTCCCCTTGGAGCCCAGGGATTTGGTCCCTATTTTCAAAGCATGCATTGGTCAGTTGTAACCAGAGCTAAGGGAACTCAGATGATTCGCAGTGAGTGTGTTTGCTTAAGGGTGGAGAGATGCAGAGGAAACGTAAGCTCTTGTCCTACAGCCATGTGCCTGAACTCATACAGCAGATCTCCCTTTCCAAGAACACCCCACACACAGAGCACCCGAGGTCCAATACAGACTCGAGACACACTCGGTTCCCAGTCACCAGCACAGCTTCCATTTTCCACTAGCTCAAACTGAGCCCCAAAGAAGGCATCACCTGAGCTTGCCTCGTGTCTCCAGAAGGGCCAGTTGTGAGTCACTGTCGGAGAAGTGCCTTGGGGAGGTTCTGGTGTCTGTAGTCAGGTAGTGCCAGGACTTTTCAATGTCACTGTCTGCTCTGCCTCAGTAAGATTCTGGGTGTCTGGTTCTTGGTTTGCCCCTTGGTGATTGGTGAGAACCAGCACCCATAGTTGACCTCTAACCTACAATCCCTCGTTCTCTGGTTTGCCCCTTGGAGATGAATGCAGAGTGCTTGAAGGAGGGGGTGAGTAGGCTGTTGGTGCTGGGAATCTCCATGCTCAGGTTTCACAATGCTTCTGCTGAGGTGGGGAGCTTCCCTCACCAAAACACCTTATGTGCCCTTCCAGAATTAGTGCAGAACCTAAGGTACTTGAAAAAAAAGTAGAGTGATTTAACACATTATGTATTTACTCTTTCTGAAGTTTATAAAGCATCCTACCACCATGCCTGCCCCTCATAGCAGCTAGCAAAGGCATTCCTTAACCTGGAATGTGCCCTCTTCTTAAAGATTGCCTTGCATACCCATGCCAGAGGAGTGCAGATGCTTAAGGTCATGCTCTTATTGCCTGGGATTTCACTGTCCTTGTCCTTCTGTGTCACCTCTTCTGAAGGAAGAAAGCCTTGGAGTATGAATCCCAGAGCCTCTCAGCACAGCTCATTGCAGTAACTCAAGAGAAGGTTATTGCAAAAGGTATGTGCAAGTATTTTAGAAGCCAAATGCTTCTGGTTTTGTTTCGGCCAAAATTAAAGGTCAGGTCTATGCAGAGACCTCACTGGCACCCAGTACTTAGGTGTGGTGACTAAGATGAACACTTGGAGGCTGAGTGAGTTAAGAACACAACATTTGCTTTTACATACTTTCTTTTGGAATTAGACCAAACTGCCTGAATTACTTACTTTTCTCATTGATGTTACATACTATCTGCCAAAAGCACCTTAAAGGGGGATGTTGTTCAAGGGGATATTATAGTGGGAAAGTCATGGTGACAGGAACATGTAGCAGCTGGTCACATTGCATCTATACCCAGGAGGGAGGGAGAGAGAGAGACAGAGAGACAAAGAGAGACAGAGACAGAGACAGACAGAGAGAGAAATGATGGTACTCAGATCACCTTCACTTTGCTTTCTCTTTTTAAAATATTTTACCTATGTATTTATTGAGAGAGGGGGATGCTGGTACTCAGATCATCTTCACTTTGCTTTCTCTTTTTAAAATATTTTTACCTATTTATTTATTTTGAGAGAGAATGAGAGAGAGAGAAGAGAGAGAAAGAGAGAGAATGGGCACACTACGGCTTCTACCCACTGAAAACAAACTCCAGATATATGTGCCACCTTGTGCATCTGACTTTACAAGGGTTCTGGGGAATTGAACTCCCATCCTTCTGCTTTGCAGGCAGGCACCTTAGCTGTGAAGCCATCTCTCCAGTCCCTGATTTCTCTTTTTTTATTAAGTCTGAAACCCCAGTCTATAGAATGGTGCCACCCTTAGTCAGGGTGGGCCCCACCTCAGTGAACCTAATCTAAAAATTCTCTCACAGACAGCTTTGTCTCCTAGGTGATTTCCAATCAAGATGACAAGAGAAATTAATCATCCCATTGCCCAAGCTTACTTTCTTTCCAGATCTTCTTTGTAACATCAAGTGGAGTAGACACTGAGGTTGCGGTAGAGGGGAGGAAGCTGCAGCTCACACAGATGCTGGTGGTCTTTCTGAGGGAACAGGGGGAGCATGGAGAGCTAAGCCTTAGCAAAGCTCAGGGCTTCTTCTTTCCTGAAATGGCTCCTAAAGACAGTTAGATTATTTTTCTGGCCTTCCTACCCCACCCCCAAGGAAATGGCTCATATGGTAGCAGGGAGGAGGAGGAGGACGATGGTTCCTGCTGTGGAAGAGACACATTTGTTCTCCCTTGAGCAATCCCTGGAACCTTCTGGAGTTGAAGTGCTGGCACATCCCCAGTGGTACCAGCTGCTGGCATGGGGAGGGGTACAAGGGTGATGAAGGTCAGGAATATGGAAACCCGTCTGGGAGAAAATAAGTTCAAATGCCCCAGCCATCTGCAGAAAGACCCCAATTGGGTGAGGACATCACTGATGGGCTGTGGATTGAGGGATTCTGCCCAGTGCCAGCAAAGTATGTGTATCTTGACTTGCACCTGTTGTCCTGGTGCACATATTCCTGAACATCCATCCCTGGCAAATCCTATGCCTCCTGCCCTACACTGTCACTCCATTGCTAGATTCAGATATGATGTTATGATGCCCTTTGCCACATTGAGAAGGAGGCAGGACTTAGCAAGGTGAAGGCCAGGAAACCCACGTCAGCTGCTGATGTTTTGTAAGGACGCCTCTGGGAAGCTCAGAGCCCTGGACCAATGTGCTTGGTATATGTGTTTTGCATATGTCCTTACTAAAAGCCAAGGTAATATGATAGTCACATTAATCCTGACCCTCCCTTAAAACCCAGACCCACAAACTGTCCCTGGAGAGATTCATGAGGAACCAACTTGAGAGGGGGACCCAGGTTCCCCACTGTTGGCACTGCCTCTATCGAAATTGAGAGGGCTTTGTTCCTCTTTACCTCAGGGAGGATGTTTGGCTGAGGTAACTTTGGGCTGTTTGTGGCCCTGCACACATTGGGTGAAACGTGAGGATGTGCTGGCTTTTCTGATGTGGCAAGAGTCAAGAATTCCCCTGATGCTGAGTGCAGGGTGACTGCCCTCAACAGGGAGGTCTGGCTTCCCTAACAACAAGGCAGCAACACAGGCAACGTGTCTCCTCCTTATGTCCCGTGTCCCCTGCCACATCACTCACTGGACCAAGGGAACCACCTTGCTCCTGTTCCCATGCTGCTGGAGCTGCTGACATTAGTCAAACAGGCTTCTAGAGAAAGAAAAGTATCTATTTCACTGAAAAAGAAAATCACAGATCTCTCATACACAGCAGCATATCCAATGCTAATTGTAGAGCTTTCAGTGTTAGATTTTCTTTTTAGTGTGTGTGCGCATGTATGATGTGTGTGAGGGCACGTGTGCCACAGTGTGCTTGTGGAGGTCAGAGGTCAACTTCAGGTGCTGGTTCGAACCTTCTACCTAGTTGGTGGAGGTTGTTCACTTGTGCACTCTCCAGGCTAGCTGATCAGTTAGCTTCTGGGAGATGCACCTCCTGTCTCTACCTCCTTTCTTGCGCTAGGCATGCTTGGATTGCAGATATAGCATCTGACTTTTCCATAGGCTCTGGGGATCTGAACTCAGGCACTCACACTTGGGTGGCAACAGCTTTACCCACTGAGCCATCTCCTCAACCCCAATTTCTTAAAACGAAAATGAAAAAAAAAACTCCCTCAAAAATGAAATCACACTGCAGTAAGAGAGCTGGGGCCCATCTAACCCTACCAACTGACCCTACGCTGATAGCTGAGATCCTGGCAAATGAGGAGCCACCACAGTCATATTGTGGAGGATCCATATGGAACCCCACAGAGAATGATGGGATGAACAGTGGGACCCACAGCCACAGCCATTCAATCAACACAGGATAAGCCAGTGAGACAGAAACCAATGATTTTTGACACAAAGACCCCTAAGCTCACAACAATAAAGCAGCCTTAATACTCATCCACCACGACTCAGGGAACTGTGCGGAAGAGGGGGCAGAAAGATTGTAAGAGCAGTGGTGGGGGAGACTATCCAGAGGCATGGCACCCCTCAGTAACAACACACTTGGGCCAGGAGAACCCA
Source organism: Zapus hudsonius (assembly GCA_004024765.1). NCBI lineage: Eukaryota > Metazoa > Chordata > Mammalia > Rodentia > Dipodidae > Zapus > Zapus hudsonius. The sequence continues at coordinate 122,428 of PVHP010000328.1, read as the reverse complement.
GCTGAATGCTAGGCTATCCATGGTCCCCTGTCACAAGGACTGATCCAGACGACCCACAGAGGAGGATATCCAGCTGATTGGGGATGGGGAGGGGGGCATTGGGGAATAACAACTCATTGTTTACCCACTAAATAATGTAACTCATTATGGACAATAAAAAAATTTTAAAAAAATGAAATCATGCTCTTTCATTAAGCCAAATGCCGAGAAGGAGCAGTGGATGCCTGTTCCTCTTCAGCCTTTCATTCTCTCCATGAACACAGCCCTTTTCCTACCCATTTAGAAGCCTGGGTCCTCTGCTCTGTCACCCACGTCACCTTCTTGGGTCCTCTGCTGTATCACCCACATCACCTCCTGGGCAGTGAAGGGTGTCACTGTGCTCAGCAAGGCTGGACAGCTGAGTATCCTAACCCTGATTGTCCATCTTGCCTGGTGGCTGATTGTGGCTCAGCTCCGAGATCCTCCTCCAAAGATGGAGAGAACATTTCTATGTTTTCTAGATGCATTCTGCTGGGTTTTAAGCATGCAATTCCTCCGTTGCTTGTTCCTTGATTTCTTCATTCTAGGTATCTGTATTGCCACCCCCTGGAAATGAAATGGCTGTGGAGACAGAGTGTGTCCCTCCCCCTGGTGCTCAGTTAAAATGTAACAAGAGTTGATGACAGAAGATAATATCTGCCATTGGTCATCTTGTAGCACGTGACTTAGCAAGTTAGGCTGTGTGGTTCTCAGAATGCCTTGAGGTTTGCAATACATCATCATGATCACTGGCCTGGGACACAGTGTGAATCAAGGCCTGTATACAGACACTCGTGCTTTCTCTCCCATGACATCATGCTCAGACCTTGGAGCTCTCCTACCACCAGGCACATCCAGGCTGTCTCCTTACAGTAACGCTGAGGATTGAACATGGCCCAGCATCTCTCTCAACTCAGGGCTTCTACCTTAACTCTCCTACGTCTCTCCTGTTGGACACCTGCACAGCAGGAGGCTGTGCCAAGAAGGGCATCATTCCTACTGTTCCTCACTGATCCTGGGCTCCTGAAAATACGCCTCTCTACCTGGAATGTTCTAGAGTCTTAAGAACTGGGCTGTAACACAATATAATATGCTTTGTAGTACCCAGCAGAGGGCTGTGAACATGCTGCATTTTTTTTCAACATTTGACAATTGATTTCTTCTTCTATAAGGCAATTGGTGAGGCAAGGAGAGGTGCACAGAGGAGCAGTAACAGACTGCTTCTCTCTTCCTATTAGTCTGTGATTGGGATGCCTTCACCCTCCCTGATAAGAAGAGTAGATTTGAATCATGTGGTTTGAATCCTGTCCTCCATAGACTCCTGTGCTTTGAATGCTTTGTCCCCAGCTGATGGCAATTTGGGAGGTAGAGCCTTGCTGGAGAAGATGGGTTCCTTGGGGAAGGGCTGAGGGGTGTTTAGCCAGCTCCCCCTTGCCAGAGTTCAGCTCACAATTGCTGCTTCCTGCCAACTTCTGTGGTGAAATGCAATGTCCAGCCTCTGCTCTGCCATCTTTTCCCTGCCAGGCTGAAACTTTCCTGAGACTGTAAGACGAAATATATTCTTTCCTCCCATCAGCTGCTTTTGGTAAGGTGTTTGGTCCAAGCAATGCAAAGGTGACTACAACACTCTGCTTCCCTTCCCCTTTCTGTTCCCATGTGAAAGTTAAAGGAAAATATAATCTTCCTTTGTTCCACTGTCAAGCTGAGGTTGGCAGGGTTATTTGCCCTCAACCGGACTGGATAAAGACAGGGTATCAAGTCAGACTTTTGAGCTTGTGTTATCACGGGACTCCCCTTTGATAATGAATTACTTACTTTCTAAGTATAATCACACCCATTGAATGAGAACAAGTTATTCACCATTATCCATCAGCCATGCCATCCCTTTCTCTTTCTGGAAAGTTCTCAGTCTCCTCAACCCTTCTGGTCTGAGGTCTGATGCTGAATATATATATATATATATATATATATATATATATATATATATATATATATATATATATATATATATTTGTGTGTGCGTGTGTGGTGTGTGTTTAGTATGTAAGGTACAGTGTATGTGATGTATGTGCATGTGTGCGAAGCATGTTGAAGGCAAAGGAGAATATCGGGTTTCCTGGCATCTGTGTATCTCTCTGAATTTGTAGCTACCATTTTCGTGAGCCCCAGTGATTCTGTGCTCTCTGCCCCTACAGAACTGGGGTTACATTCATGCAAGTGGGTCCTGGAGAAGCAGACTTGGTGAATCAGGCTCTCCCAGGCCTACATGCTTGCAAAGCAAGCCTTCTTACACACTGAGTCATCTTCCCAACCCCTTGATCTTATATTTTACACTGAAAAGGAAGATTCCAATTAGGATATAGCTTGAGTTTCCCCATCGTTCCCTTCATCCATGTTTACTGTACTCCCTTTTAAGCTGATCATTTGATTCCCAGAAGTGGCAGGCATTCTCCAGTCCCTAGACTGACTGGATGCCCAGAAGACCAGCCTAAGAACACTGGGATTCTTGGACCCTAGCCTTAAAAAGCTTAAGTTTCTGGCACAAATCTCATTACACTTTTCCTTTGAGTATGTGCATTAAAAATAAAACTGTCTAGCCTAACTAGGCATGGTGGCAACACCTTTAGCCTCAGCACTTGGGAAGCATGGATAGGAGTTTTGTTTTGAGTTTGAGGCAGCCTGGGCTCTAGAGTAAGTTCCAGGTCAGCCTGGGAAGAGCGAAACCATGCCTCAATATATATACAGTCTGACTACAGAGATGGCAGGAGAAAACATTGTGGCCAGTTCTGCACCTGTGTGTTGGCCTCACTACTCCCTTCCAGGATGAGCTCAGACTCTCTGTGCCTGCTGTATCTGCCTTCCTCCGTGCTTTCTTCATCCTGCCTCAGGCAGCTTTTCCTGTAAAAGGCTTTGCAGATGAAATAGGAGCTTGCAAGAGAGAGGAAAGTGCTCTGGTAGAGAGTGGGGATTCAGTGCATTGTCCTTCCTCTCTTCCTGATATCCACATCTTTGTTCTTTATCTTCTTTCTTCCACCCAAATGTCTTCTATGTTATGCACAAACTCAAGAGAACAATGAAGCATTAGATAGGATGTAGAGTTTTTCCAATTTCATTTATTCAACACATCAACTCAGTGCAAGGTGACCTTTGACAGAGGACAAGTTGATACAGGGTCTCACTGTGTAGACCAGGCTGGCTTCAGACTTGTGGTGATCCTCCTGCCTTAACTTCCCAAGTGCCTGATTTACAGCATAAGAAGCCATGCCCAGCTGAAAGTAGACATTTCTTGTTGGTTTTGATACTAGACTGCAGAAACACTGCATTGTTTTTACAAATGTAAGCCTGCTTTTCATGTGACTTGAGCATTCTCTCAATTTTGCATAGCCAGTTGCCTGCTGGTCAGGGTCCATGGGCTGGTTCACTACATGGGACACCTGGCTGGCTCCTCATGCAACAGATATGTCATTTTCTTGATTTACAGTGTTTTGTCTCTGTGTGGGCAATATGAGATTCTTACATATACAAGAAAGTGACAAGTGTCCAGAGAAATCTAGCTGGGAATTTTCTACATAATGTATAATATGTTATCAATATTTTTCTCTGATTTACAGTGTGTTTCCACATAGGGCTTTTGGGAATAGAATCACTTCTGTATCTCAAACTGCAGAGACTCAGGCCTGCTTCAGTAACAGCCATGCACAGTAGGTGAGGACAGGAGGTCAGCGTTGTGAAAGGCTGTGCCTCCAGCGCAGCCCCTTCCCTGCACCCATTCCCATTCTTGGTTTCTCTGCAGGAATTCCCTGCCTGAAATCAGCAGTCACCAGCTACCTGGACATACAGTCTTGTTCAGTTCTTATTTAGACTCAGTTCCTTCCTTCCCACTCCACACCAACAGGGGGAAGCAGAGAGCAAGGCAGCAGGCCCAGTCAGTTCTGTGAGGATGGGGGCACCAACCTCCCATACAGGTCACCAAGGGCCTGAGCATGTTGGGGCACTGGGCAACTCCTCTGATTTTCGGAGTCACAGTTTTACATGTCAGGAGATACTCCAGAGAATAGGTAGATTACTTATAGTGATAATCAGACAATGATTGTAGGTGTGTGCAGTTCTGGGGGTGCAGGCTCCCTTGTGCAGAACCACAAAGCACGTGTCATGCACAGCTAGACAGCGGTGTTCACCTGTTTCTGCTGTTATTCCATAGGCACCGCTTGTCTACAGCAGAGCAAAGAGTCATCCAGACACACAGAGCAGGGCGCTGAGGCTGAGATGATCCCCTGTCTCATCAGAAAGGATGGTGTCCTTTCCTTTTTTCCATTAGCAAATATATCACCCTTTCCTCTCCATTCCAGTGTGTGATAAGCTTCATTAGAACAAAGGCTATCACCTTTCACTGGACTGAATTCTTATTTCTTGGCTTCCGGTGTCACCTGCTTCATCTTGGCAGGCATAAGATACTCCGGGACTTAATCTTCTCACATAGTGGACATGGGGATTTCCAGCATCAGCCCAACCATGTAAAATCAGGGGCTTATTCTCCTAAGCCCAGGACACAACCTTTTCTATCAAAACCAGATCATTGGTGTCATCATCAGAGGACAGAAAAGATGTCCTATGGCTCTCAGGATATACATAAAACCAAGAATTGCAAGACATGGGGGCCCACAGTGTAATGCTAACACTTGTGGAGACCAGAGGATTGCCACAAGTTCAAGGCTAGCCGGGGCTAAAAGGGAGGTACAGGCTAGCCTGTGCTTGTAGTATGAGACTTTTTCAAAAACAATAGCCAGGACCATGGAAAGCCAAGAATAAAAATCTTTTTATCTGATTTTTCACTCATTCTTGCTTCTTTTGCTGCAAGCCTTGCCATGTGCTCTTGGGTTTGGCTTGGATTCTTCCTCAAGTGAAGTCTTCAGTACACAGGAACTGCACTGTTGCTGAGGTCAGTCTGTGCTAGGGTCACAGAGGCTCAGATGTGTCATGGAACAGGGCTGCCCCGTCCTTTCTCTCTACAGTAACAGAGAGACTGCATGTGCTGGAGTCCTCACTACCTCCAGCCTGGAGATTCTTCATGTTGTTGTTTGAGTGTGTGCATGTGTGTAGGGGTGCTCACGTGTGCAGGTGCATGTGGAGGCCAGAGATTGACATCACATGTCTTCCTCAATGGTTCTTCCACCTTATTTTCTTTTCTTTTGAGACATAACTTCTTAGTAAAACCCAGGACTCACCAGTTCAGCTAGACTAGCCAGGCACAGGGATTCTCTGGTCTCTGCTGCCCCAGCACTGGGATTACAGCTGTGCATCACCATACCAAGCTTTTATGTGGGTCTGGAGATTTCAACTCAGGTCCTCTTGCTTATGGGCACAAACACTGCACCCTCTGAGCCATCTTCCTGCCCCCCTTTGTTAGTTTTAAGCACTTCTTTTGAGCCAATGGCTCTCAGTCTGATCTCATATTGTGATCACCTGGGGAGAGTTTGCTCCACACTTGTGCCTGGGTCTCACCCAGCTCAGTCCCCTCTGAGTTCTGCAAGTGGGTGTTAAGGTGGCATCGAGGTCCCCAGTTGACTTGTTTGCACCAGGTCAGAGCACTGTCTGTGCTGATCTCTCTCCTCTGATAGAGCTTGTCTGCGTGGGATGTGTGGACAGCTTCACAACTTTGTCATTTTAGCTGGCAGGCCCTCAACTTGGCATGCATAATTATGAGAAAATCTTGAATGGTTTCCTTTCTTCATTGGTGTCTTTATCTCACATCGTGGTGTATTTCTTTAAAGTTATGTCCTTAAATCACACAGACTGACTCAACCTCACTGGTTGCCACCATTATTTTATGTGTCCTCAAACACACAACATTCTTGTGTGAGGAGACAGATCTATTTTCCAAAGAACAAAAACATATTTTTAACAATGAAAGTAGATGAATGTCACGGCCATTGTCAGCTTGAAGTGGACCACAGCTCTGGCTTGTCCCTGGGCCACTTGGCCCATGTGGCCCTCCATGGAATGGGACAGTTATTTCATCTTTTGTTCAATGTGACCTTGGGCACTGAGAGATGGAGATGTGATTCATCCAGGCCACAAATACTGGCTCTTTATCCATTGTGTGTGGCCATATACTGTCACTTGTGACTGGGTGGCTGGCTTTGTGAGTCTCCAGTGCACTGCAGTGATGGTGAGCTGCCAAGGCCGGTATCAGGATGTCAAAACATACCTGGCTCCCTGGGATTCTGAACCCTACTTGGGAAGAAAGGCTTATCCTGGGAAGAGACTTCCTCTCTGCACATACTTGCCCCCCTCCCCACCTCTCGGACCGGCAACACAGATTGGGGTGGAGCTCTGCAGAGGAACTGGTACAGGTGAGGGGTTCATGAAGCTGGTGACTGCTGACTCTCTAGACTCCTAATCGAATCTCTACCTAAAGCTCTTTTTCTGTCCTCAATTCTACAGAAGTCATACAAACTGTCAGATATCAAATGCTACAAATCACCAGCCACACACTGTACTTTCCAGAGAGGATTCAGGGTCTGTCTGATTTGCCTGATTTTAATCCCTTGATGGTTTGCAGGGGACTTCAAGCTGAAGTACAGGAGGGCTCTTGCTTGAGCATGCAGACGGGTAGTTGCTGGCGCCAATGGCAGGAGCTTGGCAGGGTCTTATGATGTCACTATTTGAGGCTGCTCATATATGGTTTTGAATTTAATTTGCAAGGCCCACATTTTCCATAGATGTATGTGAAAGCTGGCTCACTTCCATCAACTTATCCTAAAATAAATCATTATCAGTAAACATGACATTTTAAAAAATTGTATGAGCCACCATCCCATATTTGAAGTATAGAGGAGAGTATATAAGCCAGAAAAAAATGTGAATAAACAATGTATATGAAAATTAAAGCTTTCAGACTCTTGAGACAGAGAGGCAGGAACTCTCGTGCAAGTCTGAAGTTGGGAGTACCCTGGCAGCCCAGACAAGCCACTCAATGGGACACTTCAGCTGGAGCTAAGGTCTTTTCTTGTGGTCAGGGGAGGTCTCTGTCCACCAGGCAGGATCCTCACCATCTCCTAAGGGGATGAGGAACCCTGAGCCACCCAAGCCTGCAGAAATGTTGATTAGTACTCGAGGCCCGCAAGGCTTAGAGCAAAGAGAAGAAAGTCTATGGAAGTGTGACTTTCTTGGAAAAATGAACTTGAATTATTAAGCGACTTTGAATACGATATTATCAACTGAAGAAAGATTGCACACTAAGGCTGGCTTGAATGGCTGTACCTCTGACTCGCAGGAAAGTCATCAGCCAGCATGTGGGTGCAGCTCCGAAGCTAGCTCACTGTGTGTAATGTGAGCCATGTGGGATTTCAGAGCAGCAGAGTTCAATGCCAATACAATGGGAGCTGCAGAATTACATGTGAGATATTACATGTTCCAGTAAATACTGGATGTGACAAAAAGGAACATGCAAAATTAAACACTATAGTCACCTAATCTAAACTATTATAATGGAGCAAGTAAAGAGGTATTTGATGTTCTTTTTCTCCTGTGGTCACTGTGTTGGCACAGCTGTAGATGATCCAAACAATAAAGAACTCCTTGCTCACTTCTTCACAACGGGTTTGCTCGACCTAGGTGTATGATGGACTTCTAGTGGTTAAGAAAGCATGCTCAGAAGTCAGAATGTCAGGGGCTGGGGAAATGGCTCAGTGGGCAACGTGTTTGCAATACAAGCAAAAAGACCTGAGCTTGGATCTCAAGAACCCACATAAAAAATCTAGCATGGTGGCATATGCCCGTTATCTCAACACTGGAAAGGCAGAGATAGGAGGGTCCCTGGGACTTGTTGGCTAGCTAATCTAGCAAAATTGACAAACTGGGGATTCAGGGAGAGATGATGTGAGGAAGACACCTGCTGTCAACCTCTGACCTCCACATGCACCCATGTGCATGTGCACCCACCCCCCCACACACATGTGAGCACACAGACTCACACACATGCACACCACAAACATACACACAAAAAGAAAAAAAAGAAATGGAAAGTTAGATTGTCAGGATTCAAATCCAGTTCTTCCACTTACAAGCAAAGTGATTTCAGCCAGTTTCACAGCCTATCAGAGCCTCACTTCCATCATTTGATCTTTGGGTGCTAGGATGCACCTCTCTTGTGGTAAGGACTCAGGGCCATGACTCAAACATACGTGAACATAGTTAGTCTCTGTTTCCGGTCACTCCAAATGGAACTTCTTGTTCTGTACAAATACTCCATGGCATGTCTGAGGATGAGCACACACGGTTTATCTGTTGATGGGAGAGTTTGAGCAAAGCCTTTAGTATGAGGTATGTGTTTGGCCAGAACCCCTTCTTTCATCTTTATGGGGAGAAGTCCCGGGCATCTAGGCTAGCCGAGAAGTTCTGTGTCCTTGTATCCTATCAGTACCTCCAGAGGAAGGTTAGCTCTTCTCTGATGAAAGGGAGAAAATCCTTACAGATATAAATACAACCATATTTGTTCAAATGGCAATATGAAATAAATATGAATTCACCAGAATATTTATAGATACTAATGACACCTACCCCTGACTTCCTGAGAGCTGGCGAGAGTCATTCCCAAAGCCCAGGCTCCATATCCTTACTTTATAAGTGAGAATATCAGCCCAGGCTTCCGAAATTCTGTCATTCTCTCCTCTCAGGGAAATATGTGTTCTTAGACAGAATTTTTAAAAAGGCTGGGATTGCTCTCTGCTCACTGGTGGTCCTTTAGATCACCTGCTTGAGTATCTCCAGTCTGAGGTCTAGCCCTTTGTCCTAGGGTGCTGGTAGCATTCAGCAAAAAGTCCACCCCTGCTTCCCACTTCCTGTAGGGAGCCATCCAATGTCAGGAAGTCCAAGCCAGTCCTGCACTGACTGGTATGGCTCTCTTAAACCAGTAAGTGTTCCTCACATGTGTGTTCTGGTGGCATGGCTAATGATGGGCAAACTTGTCCACTTTGTCCAAGTACAGTAAACAGTGTTTTATTGTCCCCATGTCTACACTAGGCAAGTGTACTGTGGCCCAAGTAGAAACGAGATTTCCTGCCAGTTACTTATTGAGGAAGATCACTCAATCTCTCAAGAATGGTGCTTTTTTTTGTATTTTTCCACTTATTAGAGATGGTCATAAACACAATGTCTGTATCTCTTCTTTTGAAAGTACCTTGTATTTCATTTGATTTTGACTGGTTCTAAAATGTTTTCCATGTTTCAGTAGCGATAGTGACCAGGAAGAGCCACTGTTCTATATGTGAGAGAAATGTGGGACCCATAACACATTCGCAAAAGCTGACATTTCCCTTTAGATGGATGAAGACCCTGAGACTGAAATATTTGAGGGCCTGAAAAACTGGAAATCAACCTAGTCAAACAACACCCCCCCAACCCAGGTAGAGCTGGCCTTGAAGCCCAGAGCAGCCTGCTCTGGCTGTATCTCAGTTAAGCTCTGGCTGTATCTGTATAATCACTGACCTAGTGACAGGGTCAGAATGGTGTCCACTAAGAGAACCTGGGAGATGTGACCACAGAGCAGCTTCTCTAAGATAGTGGCATTAGCTCTTGTTGTAATGCTCTTGCTGTGAGTCTTTTTCATTTTAATTTGCTTTTTGGCTTATTGCTTTATATTTTAATTGCCTTGCAAATTTTTACATATTAGAAAAACATTAGTTTGTTATATTTAGAATATATCTTGGCAAGAATATGACAAATTAATTCCAGTATCAGACAGGAAGAAAGGAAATATTTGGAGGAAGGGGATGTTACATACTGGTTAAGCATTATGAGTCCCATATTAAAAAAAAAACCTGTGTGAGTGTGTAAGGAGATCATAAGCTCCAGTGACAAACTACATAAGAAGTCACAGACAACATAAATAAGTGGAAAATTTCAATGCTCAATATCTGGAAAATAATGGAATGCACAACTGTCCATGGCAAAAGGAGAGTACTTAGCAGCTGTTAAACTGTTTGCAAACATTCAGCAGAGGGAGAGAGTATGACTTTGGAAGGGCTGCAAGGTTCAGAAAGGGAGACAGGGCAGCAGAGGTATGGAACATGTAATACTTGAAAGTTCAGAATAATTTCATAATTCATTTTCCTCCCACAAAGCTGTTGATATTGAATGATTCTGATTAGTCTTTGGGAAAAGTTGAACTAATGTTGCAAAGGGATTGTCATTCATGCAGCCCAGTGTTTTGCAGGACAGAAAAGAAGCTTCCTAGTTCCAACTTTTTATTTTTGCTCTTATTATTTTTTAAAATATCTGTTATTCCCATTGTAGGGAGCCCTGGCGTGTCTTGGATAAGCAAGTGTGAGCCCATATAGACTCTGTGTGGGGACATGACCACCTATGGGCAGCATTCAGACCCTGAGTTAGCTCTCTGACACCTACCCCTTTGTTGGTGGCTCTACATACGAGGCCATACATGCAAGGCCTCATTCATTTTTCACCCTGACCTCATTCAGAAAAGAACATACCTGTTGTAGTCAGCCACACACCATCAAACCTGGCACAGTTATGAGAGGAAGGGATTTATTGAAGTTACAGATACAGGGGAAGGTTCATAATGGTGAAAGAGGCAGCTTCCCTTTCACAGTTCCAGAGAGAGAGAGAGACAGACAGACAGAGACAGAGAGAGAAACTATCATCAGCACCATGTGGACACACCAGCAAACAGGTTTGTGTGAGGAGAGAGATTTTCTTCCCCTTTATGTAGCCTTAGGTGGGGTCTTATAACCCTTTCCCAGACTTACTTACTCCCTGAGTCTCTTGAATTTCCTTTCTGTACTGCCCTCCCAAGCAGGGATGCATCTTCATAGCTCCCCTGAGTCTCCTTACATGCTGCTCCTTACTGAGAGAGCTTTCTTCCTGCCAACCTTAGAGACCCACCCAAGATTACTAAACAGGTCAAGTTGACAACAAAACTCAACCCTAACAAGTCCAACAAATCGACTTGACATCAAACCATATCTCCTTACATCATACTTAATTTTCAATGAAGACAGGAAAAAGATCATTATTATACCTAACAGGATGTAACTATCCATGTACAACTAGAAATGTATAATATCCCCCCAACATGAGTCAAGATCCCTTAACTGTGAGTTCTGTAAAATCAAGTTTCATGTTCTTAACATATAATGGCAGAAAGTAAACATTTCCAACTGCTAGGAGGTATAACAAGGAGAGACTGGACCAATGCAAACTCAGCAACCATTAGGCAAACATCAAACATCTGTAGTTCAAGTCCAATATCATAACCAGTGACTGATAGTCTCTTTCCAATTCTGCCCCTCCAGTTTGGCCAAGTAGCTGGGAAAACTGCCATCCCTGTCTAACAGCGCTCCATGGTAGCCCTTGCACAGTCCTGGTGTATCCAAAACTTCCTTGGGTCACCACTGCAGACCACAGTCCATCTTTCAAAGGTTTCAGTGGCCTGTCAAAGACTTCACACCCAGGTTCGTATACCACATCTCAGCAGTGGCTCCTGGCACCATGTGCATTTCATGACCTACTCCATGCATTCTTTTCCCATGCTTCCAAAAGCAGTATCAGGTATGTAGGACACAGCCATGTTGTTAATTCAGAGATGAAATAAACCTTGAAACATCGGTTCCTTCCTTTCAGTTATCACCTTTAAAAAGAGTTTGCACAGTCTATCATTCAGTCCTTCCTGGGTAGAAACACCTCAGGCATCCTTTCCATTGTTTTAATGTAAAGCAGTTGGGCTATCTTCTTTCAGGACTACTAATATGTTGACAATAGCAGCTTCAGTAACCTAAAGCCAGTCTCTGTGCTAGTAAGTTAAACTTACTTTGAGTTTTTTCCAACATTAAATCTTAAAATTCTCAGTTCAGTATAATTAGCCAAGCACAATAGTCCGTTACTTAAATTCAATCTTGATCAAACTCTCTGGGCATGGACAGCAAAATGCATCCATCCCTTATTCCAGTAATGCAGTTCCAATAAAGTTCTCTGCAGTCTCTCCTTCCCCTTAGAAAGTTAGTAAGCAAGACTTCAATTAAAATTCTCATTGCATTTAGTGTTTTCACTAATTCTTACCAAAATTCTTACCATAGCCCATAAAATTTAGCTTACCACTCTGGTTGGCGACATTCAGTTGCAAGTACCAAATTCATGCCCATTTCTCCAGCACACAAGTTCCAGAAAACCAAAATCCACACATTCAGATTCGTCTCAATATCACCACACTCCTGGTACCAAAATCTGTATTAGTCAGGGTTCCCTAGAGAAACATAACCAACAATGAATTATAGTAAAAAGGGGGATTTATAGGACTGCTTCACAGCAGGCCCACAACAGCAGTCTGCAAGCCCAAGAGTCAAGGAACCAATAGCTGCTCAGACCATGAGGCTGGATGTCTAAACAGTTCCAATCTAGCACTGAAGGCCTAAAGGCTTCCCCGGGAGCTGCTGGTCTTCATTCTAGGCTGGAAGACTGAGAAAACTTTGTTTCAATGCTAATGAAGGGTTGCATGACAAGCACCAGCAACCAGGTGGGTGGGGAAAGAGAGACTTCCTTCCCCTTTATATAGCCTTAGGGAGGGGTCTTTCAACCCTTTTTCAGACTTGTTTACTTCCTGAGTCTCTGGGATTTCCTTCCTGCACTGCCGTCCCAGGAAACAATGTTTATAGCTCCCCTGAGCCTCCTTATCCTGCCCCCTACTGATAGATAAGGCTACTTTCCTGTAAACAACATCAGAGACCCACCCAAGAGGACCAAATAGGTAAAGTTGACAATAAAATTTAACCATCACAATACCTTTATTTTAAAAGCACCACAGAGGCTGGGGAGATGGCTCTGTGGTAAATGGCTTGTCTTGCAAGCATGAGGACTTGAATTCAGACCTCAAGCTCCCATATAACAGATGTGTGTGGTGGTGTGAGCCTATTATCCTGGTGTTGGGGAGTCAGGGACTGGCGCATCCTCAGGGCATGCTGAGTAGCCAGATTAGCCAAATCAGTGAGCCCAAATTCAGTGAGAGACTCGGTCTCAACAAATAATGTGGAAAGCAATTAAAAACAATACCCATTGTTGACCTCCGGCTTCTTTGTATGTGTGCACATATGTAGTAACACACATATGAACATGCATATACATATGTACCCCATATTCATACAGCATGAAAAAATACAAATGAAAAAAATAAATGTACAACACCTTTGGCAAATGTGCTCAGAGATCCCTTCACCAGGACTGTACTTTGGACAAGCCATAGGAGGGAAAATGTGTGTGCAAGCATCTGCTTGTTCAATCAGATCATTCAAGATGCAGGGAAAGTATCCATTCCCCATAAGTCTTAGACAAGAGTCCCCTTCCCAATAATCATGTCTTCTCTCACATGCAGGGAAGGTCAAGAAAGACAGCAACCGAGGTCAAGGTGTGTGCAGCTCTCACTTGGACACTGCCCTGCCCATGTTGAAAATTGAGGAATCACAGTGTGTGGTATGTTCATTCTGATGGGAATTTATGGTTTTGTTAGTAATGTAATAAACAAGCAGAGCTTGGACTACAACAATGGCTGAGTTCAAATGAGGCAGTTAAGTCAAAGCTCTTGTCTGCCAGTTACTTCATGGTCCTTTGATGTTTAGTCAATTAAACAGACATGTTGAATTCATACATTAGCAATGACTTTTTTCTTATGTCTTTCACCAATGAGAACACTGTTTGTGACCCAAATATTTCAGAAATAAGCCAACTCATACAGAGAACATTAGCCATAAACACATCTATATCTTACATAGTGTTTTGATTTCTTCATCCCCATGTGTTACATGTGCACAGAGCCTTCTAGCTATTTGATTGCTTCCTTTCCCATTCCTTCAGTACTTGCTCTGTGTGGACTACAGTACAGAGCATCCTCCTCAGCATGCCTTCTGTCCTCACCCTCCCATAAGGACAGGAGGATCATAGCAGTGTCAATGAAGGTTGGTACTCCAGTTCTCTGTCTCCATGGAGATCATGCTTGGTAGTCATGTGTCTATCTTAGAGATAGAACTGTGACTATAATCCCTGCTTGGCCAGTGGGGCAGTGGGCTCTTCATGGTTCTCCTGCTGTCTTGCCTAGCCTGTGTGGACACAGGATCAGACACTCAGCACCTTGTGCTTTCATGTTCTCTTCCACTCATGAGTGGGTGGAATTGAACAATGCTATTCTTATCAATAAGGCAAATTTAATTCCCAGCAAGGCACTGTGAGAAAGGAATCGATCTGCTGGAACTGAGATTCTCTATTTACTACACAGTTTATTCTTAATTGCTCAAAAATCATACTTTTTCAAGGCATTCTGTCTTTATGTATTTTTTTTACTTTGGTGATTATTGTCATCAGCAACTTTACCTCTAAAAATTTGCCTTGCATTGATATCACATTCAGAGAGAGGGATAGCTTCTTTTAAAACTTGGTTTTCTTTACATGTATAAAAATTAAGATGTTAGAATGGCATAATTTTTTAAGCACTGAGACCATTAAATTCAGTGATAATTACAATTATTGGTTTAAAATTCTTTGCAATTATCTTCTTTTGCACATGTAACTTTGTGTGTGTGTAAAGTGTGTGCACTTGTGTGTGCAGATGTGTATGCCCCTTGTGCATTCATGCAGAGGCCACAGTAGAGCAGAGGGAACCCTAGTCACTCATTCATCCATGTGCTACCTTGAGTCAAAATCTCTCTGAACCTGGAGCTGCCATTTTTGGCCAGATTGGCTAACCAGCAAGCCCCTGGGTTTCCTGTCTGTGCCTCCCTCAGGACTGGTGTTATAAGTGTGTGTGGCCATGTCCAGCTGTTTATTTGGGTGCTGGGAATTGACTCAGATGATCTGAGATCCTTTCAAGCCTCATGCTTGAACAACAAGGACTCTTACCATTTGAGCCATCTCCCCAGCCCCTAGACACACAATTTTAAATCAAGCTATACACTGTGTCCTGTGCTTCCTTTTCTACTCTATGAATTACACACACCTTCAATATGTGTTGTCCATTACATAATTTTCCATGGTATTTCATTTTGTTGGCTTTATATATTTTTGCTTGATGCACACAATTTTTATAATTATTCTTTTACCTAAAACTGCTACTGTGGATTATTTCCTGGAGATAAGTGCACAGCAGAGTTGCTGGGTTGAAGGCTGCATACACTGTATGAGTTAGAAGATAGGACATTCTCTTGTAACCCTCCCTACCCTGTCCTGCTGTGTGGCTGCACTCCTGTCTGCATTGCTCACTATCCTGAGTTTGAGCTGTTTGTCATTCCACAAGGAGCTTTATGAGTTTGGCTTTAAGAAAATAAAATATACCATAGCATCAATTTAGTTTTTAGATGTTCTTTGCTATATATCCTGAATTCTCAAGAACTCAGTTCACAATCGTAAACTTTAGTTCTCTATTAAATCAATGCAAATCTCCATTGTGTGTGGAGTGACACCTTGTATAGACAGTGCTAGTGTACACAGGAGCCATGGCCCGTGCCCCTGTGTCTCTCCTCTGCAGTGTGCAAAGCCTTACAACAAGTCTATTCCAAAAACATAATCTCATAATAAGCAGCTTGACATGGTGAGCCTGACTCTCCATAGCTAATCCCAAGAAGGCCATGGTCTACTATGACTTCATTTACCCCCAACCTGCCACTCATGAAGGTAGATTGTCAATCACCTTCTTGAATGTGTCTAGGAATGGATAGGCTACTGCTTGATGAGGTAGCCCTTCTGTCCTGGGACGTGGGATTGGCTACCATTGCCTTTTGAGTGGGAACTTATGCTCTCCTTTCACCCTTTGAAGAGACAGGGCCCAAATCCAAATCAACCCAGTGGATTCTGTGGTATCCGGCTGCTTCTGGAACCTGTTCTGGGATCTACAGGCTAAGAATTGCCACTTTCTATTAAGAAGCATTTCAGGATTTGACCTTTCCACACCCTTTTCCACACCACTTACCTGTGGAATGGAGGGAGGGTTCTGTGGTCTGCATGGCGGAGCTCCCCTAGCTCCCCAGGTGGTTTCCTGCATGATTCTGCTCTACCTCTTGGCAGGTCACACTGCACCACATGTGGTCACATCCCACACATGTCTATGATGACCTTGCCCTGTGAGGTGTGTGTGAAGTAACTGACTTGGTCCTCAAGGTAACTGAGGTAGGAAGTGCTCTAAGCCCCTTTTACAGAGGAGTGCCCTGAGGTCAAGGATCTCATAAAAGCACACGACACAGTGGGCAAAAGAATGTCCTGTCTTAGCCCCTGGCCTCTGCTAGGCAGTGGGGAAAGAACGTCCCTTCTCCACGTTTTAAACACCAAATCATCTCTAAGTCATGAAGTTGTTTTTTTTTTTTAAGATATATGATTGTTACCATGCCAACTTCTGTAAGCAAAAGATTAGAAGCCATAAACCACTAATGAGAGAACTTTGTGAAAAAATAGCCTAGAAACTAGAGTTTCCGGGCTAATTCACTAGCAGGTGATTAACAGCACAGGAGTGTGAATGTCATCTGCTGGGCTCCTTCTTGTAGGAAAAGAAACTCTAGATAATCTAACACTTGTTATGCCAGTGCACAAATGCACTTAGTTGTTCATGCAAATTTTATTGTTTCTAAGTTTCTTCTTTTTAAAAAAATAATGTACAATTTTATTTTTTATCAAAAAGTCACAGCTGCTCCATAATGTCTCAACAGTTACTTTATAACGTTAGTAGTGAATGTGAGATGCTTACCTGGCACCATGGGACCCTGCTTTGGATTTTTACACAGGTGTACTGTAATGCATATGAGCTGTGCATCCCCCAGGTGCAGTGCTGGTCTACAAAATCATTCAGCAATGATCTTGACATTTCCTGAGTAGCTTTCCTGAGACAACACACCAGGCTACTGCACACCGCCAGGAACCCATTTCTTCAGGGGCTCTCTAAGTTTCTTCTTATTTCTAGTTTTTTATTGTTTATTTTTTTCTTCCTTCTCTGCTATTTTTAGCGTTCCTCTTCTTCTTCCTTGTCTTCTATGCTGAGTGGTTACATCATACCTACAAGGCTCTGGGTATGGAAGCAGGCGCTAGGTACCTCCACACTCAGTTCACAATCACAGCCAGGGGCAGCCATGAAATGTGGGAAAAGGAAATGTTGGCATGAAGCCTCAAACCATGAAATATAAGGGGTTGTGTATTCCATACCAAAATCCCACAGTGGGATAGTTGTTAAGCTATAGGAGAGAGTGAATGGTGAAGAGGATTGAAGAAGGATGTGCTTGGGAGGCATCTTCTTCCACTGTGGCTTGGAGCGAGGCTGAACTGGGATGGCCCAGTGACTGACTCCCCATCAGCTGTCACAGAGACACAGGCTCAAGGAGTTGGGACACAGATGGTCTGAGGAGACTTATGCCCTGAGGAATGCTAACAAAGCTGGGAGAGAAGCAGCCCACATGGACAGAAGCCCTGTGATTAAGAAGATGAAGTTGAAAATAAGAGAGGTCCTATGGCATGTCCTCTGTCCTTCTTTCCTTGACTCACTGGTCAAAGAAACCCTTTATCAAACTTTCTTCCACCATCCTTACTTACTTCCCTTTCCATGAAACATAGGGACTAAAATATACCCCAACTATGCATTTTCTGTTTAAAACAGCTACTTGATATTAAGGAATTATTGTTAGATTTTGTGGTAATGTTAATGATATTTATTATACTCATGTTTAGAGATGGTTTGTGCTCTAGATACCACTGAATAATTTCTGGAATATTCTTCCATATAGACGTGGTTCTTGGATAGGGATGTAGATCAATGACACTTGGAGCCCTTCTTCTGTCTATATGTGTGGTGGGTTTACGTCTTCCATATGAAAATGGTTCAATAGTCATGAAGTTGCATGACAGTGAGAGAAGAGGCATTTGCCTCCAGCAACTTGCCAATAGCACTAGGTTGGCAGGGGAGAAAAACCAGCTTTCTTTTATTAAAAAGATATTTATAAAAGAAAGGGAGGGAGGGAGAGAGAGAATGGGCACACCAAGGCTTCCTGCCTCTGCAAACAAACTCCAGATTCATCTGTTACTCTCTGCATCTGGCTTTATGTGGGT
Organism: Zapus hudsonius; assembly: GCA_004024765.1. NCBI lineage: Eukaryota > Metazoa > Chordata > Mammalia > Rodentia > Dipodidae > Zapus > Zapus hudsonius. The sequence continues at coordinate 104,326 of PVHP010000328.1, read as the reverse complement.
ACTAGGGAATCAAACCTGGCCATCAGGCTTTGTAAGCAAGTGCCTTTAACTGCTGACCCATGTCTCCAGCCCTAAACCCAGTTTTCAGCCTTGGACCCCTGACATTTAGCGTTCTCTCTGGGCTTCAGGCTTGCCATTTGTCAAATGACAATAAAAGGATCGTGTGGAGACTATGGGAGTTACTGTGACATGTTGCCTATGTACACCTTTCATGCCTATATAACATGCAAACCATGGATTGATCCACAGGTAGCTGCAGTGTGTTCATTTTCTCCTTAGAATTTTTTAGATCAGTAATTTTCACATAGAAAAATATCCCTTAATTCTGTATATGAAATAAATGCAGTTTGAGATTAATAGTTAGCTTTTTATATCTTAAAACCAAAAGTATAATTAATTTAATAATGATCTTGCTGGCATTAGTTATACTGAGTAGATTTCTACAGGTATGTAAAGAAATGATTTTTATAGTTAGAATCTTTTTTTTTTTTTTTTTTTGCAATTCGCTGAGGAAAGTTGATGGGTTTTCCCAAAGAGCAAGCTGGGCAGATTACTTTCTCAGCTGAGCCACAGAATAGACCTCCTCTTGAGCAGTAAACTGTTTTCCTTGCTTTTCTTTTTCTGTTACAAAAGCTGCAAAACTTTACTTTTCCATAGTTACGACCGTGGACCCACTCACTCTTTGCCCTTATATAATCCTGGCAGGATGGTGGCATGACTCTTATTTAATATTGCTTTTTCCCCTTTCCACGTGAAACTCTAACTTACAGCAGCTCCTTAAAAGGAACCTTGAGTTGGGAATTGGTCAATACAATTTCCCAGGAAAGCCTTCATTGATGAGTCAAGCCAACATGTGAGAAACGGGAAGTTCACTATCTGTTCAACTCAGTCTTTTTTGTTGTTGTTGTTGTTCTCTGCTTTTCCACCCTGCCAACCTTGGGCTACTTTTACCACCTGGAGAACCAGCCCTTATTTCCCCTGATGAAAGGTAACGGAAGTCCTTTCCACAAGGTTTATATTTGTGGACGCCTTTGCTGAAACCACTATGCCAGGTGTGGAGTTTGGTAAAATGAGTGATGATAGAGCATTCTGGAAAATTGGTCAGAATTTAGCAGACAAGGTAAAGACAAACTCAAAGAGTGGATGCCATGTGTCTGACTGAGTTCTTGAGCTGTGGAGGAATGTTGACCTTGATGGAAGGACCAAGGAGGGCTTCCTGGAAGGGCAGGGATTAGACAGGCTTTGTCCCCTGCCATGGGGGAAAGAAGCAATCAGGAGGAGGAGAACAAGACCAGCAGAAGAACTGGAAGGCTGCATCCACGTTGCACTGAGTGGGAAGGTAAATTGTAGTCTTTTAATCACTGTTCAGTGGCTCCCTCGTTAACACTACTGTAAATAGCTACGCCAGGAGGATGAGAACCAGGATGAAGTCATGGCGGCCAGGAGGAGATTGAAATGAACAGAGGACAGTGGTGTCTGCATGAGCTTCCATCCTTGAATTTGCAAAGACATCTGTAGTTGCAAAAGACTTCATTGGTCGATAACTGCTAGATCTCTTTCCATCTATACATTGCCCACTCCATATCCCCAAGAGCAGAATAATTTTGACCAAAAGTGCAGAGAAACTTCACCTGGGCACCTGCACCCTGGATCTCACTTAACCACAGGTGTCTCATGTAGTGGGAACATCTACTCATGATGTGTGTCTTGGGCAGGTACCAGCAGCCTCTGGTGTCTGGGCCTGTGCTCTAACAGGTGTGTCCAATCTGTTGACACAGGAACACCTGGTTGTCAATTACGAGGTTCATGCTCAGGAACTATACAACTGAGTCCAATCGCAATACTTTTATTATTTATGTGCAAGCAGAGAGAGAAAGAGATACAGAGAGAGAGAGAATGGGTGCAACAGGGCCTCTAGTCGCTGCAAACGAACACCAGATGCATGCACCACTTTGTGCCTCTGGCTTTATGTGGGTACTGGGGAATCAAATCGGGGTCTTTAGGCTTTGCAGGCAAGCGCCTTAACCGCTGAGCAATCTATCCAGCCCAAAAGCTCATCATGTTTTAAGTAAGCTTACAGTTTTGTGTTGGACTGCATTCATGGCTATCTTTGGTTTCAAAACCTACATCTAAGTGATAACCAGATCTATGTCCTGTATTCTCTATGGCTCACCAATACTAATTACAGACAGACCTTAGTGAACAGAAAATGTTAGATTAGTCTCAACACATGCTTTTGGCATGTTGGGCACTGTAGTGTAGGAAGCCCAGGCTCAGAGCTCTGAACAAGAAAACACAACCTGTGAGCCAAACACAGCGGAAGAAGCAGTGAACAAGGGATTTCACTGGATGGATAGACAGGGTTTAGTGGGTGATGGCTGCCATTGAGAATGGCTTTGAAGAAGGACTGTGAGTGCAAGCAGGGGACTAGCTGGGACTTCCTTTGACTAGGGAGTGAAAAAAAATGTGCTGGTTATGCAAAGACCACCATGGAGTGGTGGGCAGAGAGGAGGTTTGGAAAGAAATGCTCAGGTGAGACTTGCCGTAACACATCTTACTGGCAGTGGGGATGCATGCATCGTGTGAAAGAGGGGAGAAGAAGAACCACTGGAGGAGTGGGGAGAACCTTCCAGATGGACAGATGGACGTTGATGTTTGAATGGAAACGACACGATGATAGGCTTGAAGCAGCCTTTGCCCATTCTTGCGCTTGAGGTTTAAGAAAGCACAGGGAAACCACTACTTCCTCTCAGCAGGCTTTGTGCAGCTCACCCCAACTGCATCCACATACCCCGTCATTGAGGTGCTGAGATTGGAGCATTGTGCCAGTAGGCAGTCAGGAGCAGAAGCCACAGTGTGAGCACCAGGAAGACATTGGCTTTCTTCCACCAAAGCTTTTAGGAAGAATGCCGACACAGCCCTGTCTCCAGCTCAGCCGCACACGTCTGCAACAGCACACACACTCACATCATCTGCTCTTGAAACTGCCTTCCTCAATGGTCCTCCTCATAGGCCAAGCTCCAAAGTCCATTGTGGCCACACCAGCCTACATCACCCTGTGTGGAACACTCACTTTTGTTCTTTTCCAGAATCATGACATGCTTAATACACTCTGTCCCTGACTCACTATGTCACCATCATGGTTCCTTTTACTGCCCAGCAGGGACCCCAGGTGTTTGCTGGGAAGAGCTCTGGGGTCTCAAGGCTGGCTTGCATCACCTCCACCCAGGGACTTCCTCTGAATCATGCATCTGCATTTATCATTTCTATCTCTGGATGGTGTGTCCAGGAGTGATATGAGTCCTAGACCTAGAAAGCTTTTAGCAAAACCTCCAAGTAAGATGGGCGGGCATGCAAAGTGACACTTAAGCTTTGCACATTTTGTAGTGCAGGCATGCTTCTGGTGCTGATATTGATTGTTTCTTTGAAAAAAAATATGCTTTAATTACAGGAGACCTCTTTTCTCAGACTATTCCCCCTAGTCTAAGAAATTACTTTAGGGGAAAAAAAACCAAGGTCAAATCTGCCTTCTGAAACAAAGTGTTTTCCATACTGAAAATAGAAGCTAAGAGACTTCACATGCAGCCCTAATTAGGGGTGTCCCTTTCCCTCATTCCCCTCAGTTTGGGGAAGAAAAATCAATTCATCTTGCTAAGAGATTCCAATGATATTTGAGGACTTTCAACTCAGTTGTTTCCGCTCTATTCCTTTCTCCCTCGCTCGCTCTCTTCTCTACCTTTCTTTCCTGTCATTCCTCCCTCCTCCGCCTTTTCCTCCTTCCCTCCTTCCCTCCTATGTTCCCTCCCAATCCTCCTCTTTCCTTCCCACTTTCCTGGTGTCTGCCTTTTTCCTTTTCATATGGAAAACAGAGGAAATGTACCTATTTGAGCTTCAGTTCTTTACATCCGCTCCATAATTATTTGGTTAGTGTTCTGGTGTGTCTTTATATCACTTTCTAAACTTTAATGAGAGACAAAAGACTGAATACACCTTTGGGAATATGATTTCTGATTTTCACCCACAGGAATACTTTCTGTGGGTGGATCAGTGCCAGCTTTACATAACTCCTTCAACCTCCTGGCATTCACAGAACTCTGTCGCTTTCTCCAGAGTGTTTTCGTCTGTAGAACCCAACTCAAACTTGCAGCAGGCTAGCACTGATGTTCAGAACTGCAGACATCATGCAGACACACTGGCTTAAGCACGGTCCACCTTTCCTCAGCTGCTGTGTCCAGAGCTCTAGACAGCCTCCTCTTGGAACTGGCTCTACCCTGATTTGTAGGCAAGGACTGATCCTTATGGGGCTACTTTCTAGGGAGAAAGAAAGTCAGTCTTATGGGTACAATCCATTTAAAAAGATTTTTTTTAAAATGGTATCTTCCAGCCAGCCATGGTGGCATATGCCTTTAATCCCAGCACTTGAGAGGCAGAGGTAGGAGGATCACCATGAGTTCAAGACCACCCTGAGACTACATAGTGAATTCCAGGTCAGCCTGGGCTAGAGTGAGACCCTACCTCAAAAAAACCAAAAAAAAAATGGTATCTGCCAATCCTGTAGGAATAGAATGGGATGGACAGCCCCGCAGAGCGGCCTTTTACACCAGGCCTTGTTTCCAAGTGCTTCATTTATCTGTCCTCACCATGTGCCTCACCCTTACATAAAATCCCTCTGCTAACTAGTGCTGGTTCCCCTTTCATCTCTATTGACTTTTTCTCAATGGCTGAATATTATCAGTCCGACATTATTTATTCTCTTGTTCAAAAAAAATAAGACATACATCTAAAATTCCAAGAATAAGCTAGAAAATGAAGCAAACTATTTCCCTGTATTTAGAACACATGCCTATGTGTGTGTGTGTGTGTGTGTGTGTGTTATTCAATAGACATATACACATATGACCTAAGACTGTGAAGAATGAAGCTGGTCAGAGGGAGTGGGGGGCATCGGGGTGGGTACAGTGCCATGGGAAGGGTCTGACTGATAGCTGAACATGGTGAAGTCAGGAAACAATAAGAAATTATAATCCCTGCAGGTCTGGGATGACCAGCTGTCCAGGCAGCCCTGTAAGGACCTAGGAGGGTAATTCCAGGAAAGAAAAGAGGCTGGGCAAAGCTCCTGAGGCAAGACTGTGTGTAGAATGTTCCAGATGCAGTGAAGAGCTCATGTGTGCTTAAGCAGAATGGGAGAATGAGAAATGGGCAGGGGTAGATATGATGAGAACACTGGAGGTAAACATCTAGCAGGGTCTGCTGACCCAATTCAAAGAAGACAAGCCAAAGAGAGGATGTCGCTTGTGAAGCTGCAGAGGCTGGTGGAGGATGATGGCAAGTTGAGGGCCAAGTACCTCTTCTAGACTCAATGTCAATGCCAGGGACACGGGAGATGCATGTGATACAGGCTAACATTTTGGAACCATCAAGTAAAAGCCCAAGGGATGGGTTCCCTGAGAGGAAGGACGTCCAGAGGCCAGGCCAGGATGGGAGTCTGTCGCCAGAAGACAGCAGAGCAGCAGAGGCAGATGGAGGTAAGGCAGGACCCAGGGCTGTAATCCCATGCATGCTGTCAATGGCTGTTCAGACAGGAACTGGAGTTCAGCCTGGGATGCATGTGTACCTGGATACCACCAGCCCTGACCACAGAAGTGATCCTGGGGGTCACCATAGCCAGAACAATTTTCTGTAGTCTTATTACAGAGGCAGACATGTCAGCAGGCCTGAGGAAGACACAAACCCTGGGAGGATTATTTTTCATTTTTCTAGTTTTGAGAAGGGACATATCCTAGCTCTGGAGAATGGGATGAAGAAAGACAGAAGACAGGAAGTGCTGTGGAAGAGAAACACTGATGACAGGAGTCTGGGGTCATAGGTTGGGCCTTAAGATCTCACTCCTGAGTGAGGAGGCAACAGAGGGTGCCAAGTCCTTTGGGGAGCCAGCAACCAAGGCAGTGACTGAGAGCTTGGAAGAAGCATGGGTGCTTCAAGGAGAGGGGACAGGGACAGTGATACAGCAAGGACCAAGGTGGGAGAGAGTAGATAGAGGTGAAGAGAAAGAGAAGGGATCTAAGACCTGGGGGCCAAGAGGGAAGGCGAAATGTGACTGCTGCGAAACAGTCTTGTGTGTCCTTGAGGCTGTGACAAGGAGACAGTTATTGGCAGTGACGGGCTTAGAGGATGGCCTTGGCAATGGAGCTGAGGGAGGGCGAGAACCAAGCAGAGGGGAAGTCTGAGACAGAAAGGAAGTACGAGTGACTCAAGTCCACAGACATCTGAAACAAAGAAGGCCAAGAGGCAGGATGCCTGCTGGCTTGGGGTCAAGGGCACTGAGGCATGGAGCAGCAGGAGGCTGGAGGTGGCGCAGGGCAGGCAGTGGGCTCTGAAAGCAGAGCATGTGGATATGGTGTGACTGGAAGCCTCTAGTCCCTGGATCCCACAAGCAGGGGAAGGTTGGGCCTGGTCAGGAAAAGAGGTCAGGAAAGAATTAGAATAAAGCACTGGGAAGAGGGTTCAGGCAATGGGGGTCGTGAATGACTGTGTGTGGGGACATGGGCAATTGCTCAGAAAGAACTTGGTTAAACCAGGCAGGATGGTTTCTCTTGGATGTTAAATTGCCTGGATTGAGAGACACCTGGAGACTGATGAAGCCTGTCCCTGAGTGACTGTGATGGCTGAAGACTGGGTTTGTAGGGCTCTAAACTAATCGACAGTTTAGTCTATGGATGGATTCAAAATTTGAATAGAGCATTGTGAGGCGGTAGAATTTGGGAAAGCAGACCCTGGTTGGGGGAATTGGTCCCTTGGAGGGGGGGATGTCATCGAGGTTGTTTTGCCCTTTCCACTGCCTGCTTGGCTCCTCTGTTTCCTATCTGCCATGCTTGGCCCACTGTGATGGACTAAACTCTGAAAGCTTAAGCTAAAGAAAACTTTTAGCCTCCAAAGTTCTTTTTGTCAGGTATTTTGTCATCGAAAGGAGAAAAGTAATTCACACCCAAGACTATGTGGAATTCACCACATACAGGATGTCTTGGAAGTGTCAGGAGAGGCTGCTTTTCACCTTTTGAAATTGTCTGAGTTTCGTCATCTCCCTTTGAAGGTAGGGTGAAAACATCACTGTTGGAGTCTGAACTGTGTCTCCCAAAGCCTCCTGGGTATAAACTCTCAATCTATTGTGACTCCACTGGAGATGAGCCTGCCAGGGGTGACAGAGGTTAAGTGAGGTCTCCATGAGGGCGTCCTAACCAGCAGGGCTCTTCCTGCGAGTGAGGACATGATGCAAGCCAGGCAGCGCCTCACAAGAAACAAGGTCACCTGACATCTTGATCTTGAGCTTCCAGACTGTAGAGGGAGTTAAGTTTCTTTCACTTTAAATGCTCAGCCTTGGCTTTTCATTATACCCATTCCAGAATACAAGACAATACCACAGACTCAAATGGTATGGCTCAGCATAGGTCCATCAGGGGAAGTCCAGACAGGTCCACCTCAGAAGACAGATACACATGAATAATGAATTCCTAGTATTGGAAGGGGATGGGAGCTCATAGAGTATCATTGCCAATGTGCATTAACCCTGCTTTGCATGCACAATGAATTGTCTTTCATCCCCGGCTGAGCAAGTGGAGAGTTCTATGAAGCTATTCTTAGTCAGTGTGCTTGGTCTGTGTTCATGATGACAGTTTTATACTCGGGGCATCCTTAAATGCTAATTTAAAGCACATTCTGGTCATTGCATTCACTTGTAACCTGGTTCAAACTGTGAAATCAAAATGAACAAATGCCACCGTGTCAGAGCTTCACATGAGACATAATACATCAGGGGTGAGAACACATCAACATGTGGGTACGCACAGCCAGACAATCTGTAAGGAATGAGAAACCAGAAGCACACATGACCAGACACACATGCAGAATAGGACCCGTAAAGCTCCTCACATGCACACGTGCAGAGTGAGACCTGAGAAGCACAGGAAGCCTTTCCCACCAGACCAGACCACACTGGCTGTCACTCAGCACCATCACCTTATGAATCCAGAAAGGGTTAAAGCAGCCACCAGACCCCTGCCAAGGTCAGGATCTTATATGTTCTGACATCATGAAGTCACTGAATGACCAGAGCAGAGGCACGTTTTGCCGACTCTAAAAAGAAGGAGCTTTGTTCACTCTGAGGGATGTCTCTAGCCTTAAACTGGCCCAGTAGCATGGGGTGTCTGGCAAAGCTGGGACCCAGCTGCCAGGGCAGACCAGGCCAGCCTGCTCTTCCTTTATTAGCCTGATTGCTGTTGTCCTTGGTGTCCTTCCATGGCTACACTTAAAGATTCTCTGGCTAAATTCAGTACCAATTAAGGAGATTGATTGGTTGTAATTTTTTTCTTTGCCTTTTTGTCATGTGAGGAGGGGGGTTGATGCTTGAATTTGACTCAGATCTATGTCTTATTGAAAGATCCTTTATTCCCCTTCCTCTTGTCTTGTTCCTACATCTGACACATGGTAGAGACTCAAAAATATGTTGTAAAAAGAATCAGTAGTTTGTGAGTGTTTAGGGCACATGCTCACACCTGACCGAGTGCAGAGAGGTGGTGGAGAGTAACTGTGTGTTGTGCTGGTCTGCCCAGCCTGCTCTGACAGGCTGCATTCCAGGACTTGCTATGTCTCAGGCTTCTGGATAATAAGTCCAAGATCAAGGTGCCAGCAGACCTAGATATAAGAGGGCCTCTGTGCTGGTTTTCAAATGTCCATCCTTTCACCATGTGTCCCCATGGCAGAGAGACCTGGGTTGCTTTCTCCTTGGAGAGGAAGCTAAACCCAACACAGGAGACCCTCCTTGTCACCCACCTCTTTCCCAAATGTCTAATCTCTCAATCACAACATATGACAGCTAAAAATATGAATTTTAGAGAAACAAATATTCAGCCCATGGCTGAATGAGTATGTGTGAGCACTTATGCATATGTACACAAGCACACACATAGATTTTAATGTGTATGTGAATATACTGATATATATGTGAGCATATTTTTGTTTATGACATTATATTGAAAGTTATAAATGCCTTTGGGGGGTCAAACAGAATGGATATCATGATTTGGGTGTAGCAAGAGATAATTCAGGTTGAGACACTCAAAAGTTTCACTGTATTGCAAATAGACTTAATGAGATGCTGGGTTCCTGATTAGAGGATGGTCTTTAAAGCAGAGGGTACTTCTAAGGTCTTTTTTTTTGCTGCAAAGAGCAGAAATATTATTCAGTTTGCTGGGCTATGGAACAGATAGAATGGGTTGGATGGCAAGTATGTGGAGTCTCCATTCTAAAGAACTACAAAACCAGCTAGCTGAAGGGCTCACCATGCTGGGTGCAACCAGGGGTCACTAGAGATTGCAGAGCTCAAGATGGCAAAATGTGTTCTCTGTCTCAGCAGCTGCTCTCCAGGGTAGTTCAGAGGCTAAGCGCCTAGAGATAATCCCGGTGGGAAATCAGATCTGCCTGCATATAAAAGTCACATCCACTCTTACTTAATCTTCACACCTGCTAAGAGATGGGAACTTGGTCCGTGTTTATAGAAGAGAAAAGAGATAAAGAAGCCACTGTGGGACTTCTCAGAGCTTCTTACCTAGAGCTGGAGCAGACGACACACTTTTGTCACTCACCATGCCCTTAAGCATGCATCATAGGGATGCATGCTTCAAAACTTCTGGAACAAGAGCTCACAAATCAAGACCACAATCCTTTCGAAGCAACTATTTGTATTTTACTTAATCAAATAATTGCTCAAAAATAGTCATCTTGGATGGAAAACAGTCCTTATTCTCCCTCAGCATATAACTTAAGGAGCACTGAGTGATGTCCTTGTGAAGACTGGTTATTAAAATCCTCTCCCTCTGTCCATCATAGATTGAATGCAAGCACTGAGCTCATGAAGAAGTCCCTAGCATTAATTCACCCAAAAGAACAATATCAACCAAGACAGACTTGTTACAGAATAAACTAAGACAAGAGCTGGTCAAAGTATCCTTTCTCTTTGTCTTGTGATGGCTGTTTGTTTTATTCCCCTTCCCTACAGATTTATCCACGTAATTATATTTTACTTGGGCTAATAATTAAATGAGTCTGAATTCCCTGAGCATATAATGTTGATTTGGGGCAAGGGTGTTGTTAAGTGACAGTAAGGGGAAGCCTGCCAGGATTAACAACTGGCACGGGTTATCTTCAAGGCCAGAAACATGCAAGCCAAAAGAAGATTGTTCTGTATTGGAAATTAATAAAAAGCATCTTCAAGAGTTTCATATATACTTTCCCAAGAGAATGGAATTGTTAGTCACCATAATGGTTTCTGAATGCTTTCCCCAATTGTTTAGCATTAATGTTGAGCAATGACTTGGGTTATACCTATAGCTATTTTTTTTGAAATAAGAATTCACAAATATTTTTTCATATACTCAGTTCTGATCAGACAGTCTAAATTTTGACCCTAAATAATCTGTTTTATATTTTAATCAAAAGTGATCTTCCTTCATTTCCCTGTCATTATCTTAAATCAGTAAACTGTTTTGGGTAATATGCAAGTTCACCATGACTACTCATTAAGAGATTGCTTCAGGGAGTGGTGGCTCACCACTTTAATCCCAGCACTTGGGAGGTAGAGGTATGAGGATCTCTGTGAGCTAGAGGTTGTCCTGGGACTACAGAGTGATCTATAGGTCAGCCTGGACTAGACTGAGATGCTGCCTTGAAAATACCAGAGAGAAAGAAAGAGGAAATGCTTATGGCAAAGTGGATGGCAAGTATATCTCTCTACTTTGGAAGTGAGTGACTTTATTTTATACTCATGCATTTTCACATTCCTCTTCATTTCTAGTCAATAATGACCCAGAAACCCATCGAGTATTGGAGTGCAGGGAGTAAAACACCTCCTCCCAAAGTCAGTGTACAGGTTAATCATATCTATCTGAGTATTAAAATTTGAAAAACAAGACCTTATAGATTTTAGTCTTTACATTCTGCTTTATGTCTATTTCTACCCTTTAGAAATTTTCATCCTGATTCTTTCATCCAGTGGTTGTCATTCCTGGAGCCTTTGTGATTCCCCATTCCCTTGTTTCTGGCAACAGGGCCCATAATCACTTCTTCTTATACTGTTTCTAATTTTATGCTTTGTTTTGCATATGTACATGTGTGTGTGTGTGTGATGGGTGAATGTGTGTGTATGCTTGTTGTATAGGTGTGTGTGTGTGTGTGTGTGTGTGTGTGTGTGTGTTCTTCATTCTCTCCACCTTATTCTTTGAGGCAGGGTCTCTCACTGAACCTGGAGTTCACCGATTCAGCAGCTCCCGGGATCCCCTGTTTCTGCCTCCTCAGTGCTAGGATTACAGGAGCTTGTTGCCACACCTAACATTTTATATGAGCTCTGGGGATTTGATCTTAAGACCTTATGCTTTCATGGTAAGCACTTTATCCACTGTCATCTCCCCTGACTTGCTTCTAATTTTCTTTCTCCTCAGCAAAAAGTGCACTCTAGTCTACTCCTGTGGATTGTAACTCAGCTCTGCTCTCCACCATTCCGGGGTCTTAAGAACTTACTCACTTTCATAAGCATCAGTTTTTCCATCTGGAATGGTGGAAAGGTCCATTAGGCTTCCTGTGAAGATGGCTGTGGATAAAAGTTAGGAGTGCCTGCCAGGTCCACCCGCAGTGAGCTGCAGCTGTCATGGTGTCACTGTGGTCTCAGCTCTGTTTACAATTCTTTCCAACTTTTTTGTTTCACAAAACCCCTTCTCCAAAGGTGATGGATAATCTTCATTTTCCACTTGACTGGATTTAGAGTCACCTAGGAGATTGGTGAGGAACACCTTTTCCTATGTGTATTAGGGAGGTTTTAGAGATGATTCACTGAGAGAGGAAGACCCACTCCAGATGTGGGCAGTGCCCTCCCATGTGCTGTCATCCCAGCACGGAAAAAAGGGGTTGGGGGGATGAGTGAAGCCAGCCCAGTGTCAGTATTTCTTTCTGAAACTGTGAGCCCAAATAAATCTTTCCTCCCTGAAGCCATGTTTATTGGTCTTGGTGATGGCAGAAGTAGCTAACACACCAGGCCACAGCTCCCCCACCACATACACACACACACACACACATTGTATTCATCTGCTTTGTTGGCTTTCTTTTTGGGTTCCCAGTCTCCCACCTGGTAGTAGGAGGAAGAACAAAGTTGTCTGTCCAGGTATTACTGGGCATTTAGGTCCTGACCTGTGAGCTTAATTTCTTTATATTCCAAAAGAAACTAGGAAACAGATTTGTAAAGGAAAATGGATTTGTTTACAGTTTGACCACCAGTGGCAACAATGGGGGAGTTGTCTACTTTCCTCCCCCACTGAGCCTATGGCCATCTTGTAATTTATAGGAAACCATGTGACAAAGGCCAAAATAAGGAGATTTGTCTAACAGTTTGACCTCCCCTTTCCTTGGTCCCAGGTGTCTTCACTGTCTGCTTTCTCTGTTACAGAGACAGATTTTATTCAAGTCCAGCCTGGGGGAAATAGAGTAGACCTCACATCTTAAAGATTCCCCATTTCTGAAATAGAAAATAGTCTCAGATTTTTTTAAAATTTTTGACAAGTTCATAGATGTATATGGTATATTTTGATCATATACATCCCATTATCCTCACTTAAACCCCTTCCATTCTTGCTAAACACCTTCTTCCCAACCAGTCCCCCTCCTACTTTCTTGCCTTTTGTGTGTGTGCATGTGTGCGTGCGTGTGTACCACTGAGGAAAATGTCTCTCCCTCCTCTGGCAACCATTAACTACAGCTTCAGGGGATTTACTGGATGGACCTTGGTGTATCATTCTTTCACCCTAGGTCCATTCCTTTGACAGGTACAGGGCAGAATGCTTTTGTATCTTTTCTTTGGAGGTCAGACTCCTGAATGCCTATTAAATACACAAATTTTGGGCTGGAGAGATGGCTTAGCAGTTAAGGTGTTTGCCTATAAAGCAGAAGGGCCTTAGTTCAATTCCTAGTACCCACATAAAGCCAGATACACATGCATGTATCTGTAGTTCGTTTGCAGTGGCTAGAGACCACAGTGCACCCATACTCTCTCTATCTACCTCTCTCTCTCTCTCTCTTTCTCTCTCTCTTTATGTCTATCTCTTTCAAATAAATAAATACATAAGTAAAATACTTTTTAAAAATAAACAAATTTTGCAAAAGAGAAAAGGTGATAAATATCCTGATAGGCATCAGGAGAGATTAGAGTTTGGGACACTTCCTCTCCTGCTAGGCTTCCAGTATGGGATCACTGTGACATGGGTGCACACTTCATATTTGACTCTTTTTTTCCCACCTTGTGATCACTTCCATTCCTTCTGGTTCTTACCTTAACCTGCACCAAGCCCCTGAGGGGTCTGGAACATAGAAACCAACATGTAAAGTACTGCATCTACTCCAATGATCAATTCTCTCACTACCATACCTACAGTGCTTACAGTCAAAGCCTGGGGAAAGCACTTTGGGGACTGAAGTACCAGGTCCTACTGTGTAGTGGACATCCATGTTGAGCCCTGTGGGTGAGAGGTACCATTTCTTTTCTGCTATATGAGGGTGACTGTTCCCACGGGGAGCAGGTGTTCAGATAGATTAAGAGAGTGAGATCAGACGGGTCTGGGCTTAACTCCTTGTTCCACATGGATGTCTCTGAGCTTTGTTAAGTAAGGGACTTATTTGAGAGCTGTTTCATCTTCCAAAGCATAAGGATAACTTGTTCCTCACAGAGTCATGAGACAGTATTTGTAAAATTATTAGAACAGTGCTGAAATATTCTAAGAACTATTATAATTGTTCTATTGAGGGTATTCAGCTGTTTATGGTGCAGCAAAACCACACGGGGTTGTGTCTGGGTCTGTGACCCACACAGGACCTGCTCATCCTATATCCCTTCCCTATTCTTTTAATTTTTTTATTTATTTGCCAGCAGGAGAGATAGAGAGAAGAGAGACAGAGACAGTATGGGCATTCCAGGAGCTCCAGCCACTGCAAACAAACTCCAGATGCATGTTCTATTTTTTTGCATCTGGTTTTATGTTGGTACCAGGGAATCGGGCTTTATTTGGGTACTGGGAAATTGAACCAGGGTCCTTAGGCTTTGCAGGCAAGTACCTTAACCACTGAGCAATCTCTCCAGCCCAAGTCTCATAGTTCCAATGTTTCAGTCCCTAATTCAGGTCTCAGGCCTCTCCCTCTTCCCCTTTCTTTTGCCTCATTGTCCATGGCTAAACACATGGACTGCTTTTGAGGGGATTCTGGCAGCTCTTCATGCATTCTCATGACTAAATATCCAAAGCTTGCTTCAGCCCTATGGTGCATGTGTCCTTAAGGATGAGCACTTGCCAGGGAGAACCTTGTCTTGGGAACTGACATGTATGCCCAGCTCCCACAGGAGGGCGCTCTCCACCCATGGCACTCCAGCCACCCCACAACCTCAGCTAGCCAAGTGCAGCAAGGCAGCCTTCCTTGGAAGCCTATTTCTGTAACCTGGTTCTTACCATTCTCTGGAAACAACTAACTCTGATGACAGTTATAGAAAGGCACATGGATGCCTTATTGTCATCAAAGGCCTGGGGTGAGGAGATGACTCAGTGGGTAAAATGCTTACCATACAAGCATAAGGATAGAGATATGGACCCTAAGCATAAGGATAGAGATATGGACCCTCAGCACCCACATAAAATACTGAGCAAGGTGATATGCACCCAGTGCTGGACAGGTGGAGACAAGAAGATCCCCAGTATTTGATGACTAGCTTGTCTAGATGAATTGGGTGATTTCTGGGTTCAATTAGAGACCCTGTCTCAAAAAATAAGGTGGGGAAGTGACAGAGAAAGACACTGGATATCAATCTCGGGCCTCCTTATGCAAGCACATTCCTATGCCTGCCCATGCACATATGAACACATAGCACACACACATACACAAACAATGCACAAAAAAAAACAAAACAAACAAACAGAAAGTACTGAACTGTAGATACCCAGGATTTGTAAAGAGTGAAGAGTTAGATTCTGTGCCCATGGCTGATTTCCCTGAGATTTCATGTTTGTATTTTTATTCTGTTCTCATTGCTGTGTCCCTCTAAGCATTTGTTCTGGTATCTTGCACAATGTATCATTTGTTTGCCTGTCATTTTAAAGTGTGGAATGGATACCTTGCTGTTGTGTAATCCCCGTCTCTTCTTGAAGCTGTGCTGAGCCATTCTAGACGCAGACAATGCTGTGAGTCACTGTCCTGAACTCAGCTTCTGTATCGACCTTCCAGTGACATACAACTTCTGGCTCTGTCACATCACCCTTGATGTCCACTCTGCAGGCTGGGTTATAGCACACACAGGAGTGGTCCACCCCCACCCTTAGGATATTGGCCATGGCCTCAGGTACTCGTGTTGTGTTTTATGGAACCTAAAACTGAGCTTGTTGAAATTGACCAAACCAGAATTAATGCATCACTGCTCACTTCTGCTGATTCATAGGATCAGACTATGAGACTGCTCAGCTATGACCTCAGGTTTTCAACTTCTATTCTGATATAAAGTGACTCAGAGCAGGATTTTGTAAACTCGGGTGTCACTGTGGGCTTAAGGGGTGAGATATTTCTACAGACAGCACAAGATATCATCTAGATATTCATAAAGGAAAAGGCATCAGGCCTGGGCACTGCAGGGCTCTGGGCTGGTAGGGATCATTGGAGCAGAGCTGCTGAGTCTCAGGAGAGCACAGTCGATCTGAGTAGGCTGTATAAAACTGAGGCCCAGGCGCTCTGTAATGGTTAATACTGCCCATTTGACAGGATCTAAAGTGACCAGGGAGACCAACCCCTGAGCAGCAGCATTAATTGCTCTCTGCTTCCTGACTGGATATAATGTAATCAGTTATCTCACACTCTTGCTGCCATGATTTCCCCAATAGTATGGACTAGAACCTCAAACTGGGTGCCAAATGAACTTAAATTGCTTTTCTCAGATACTTTGTCCAAGCAACAAGAAAGTAATACAAGTACAGAGTGGGTGAACAAGTCTACATACCAATGACTGCTGCAGCTCTGGAGGAAAGTTGTCATCACCCACTTAAGTCTGGGTTCACATTTTGTCTCTATTCCACAGGGCCTTGGCCCATCAAGGTAACTATGCTAAGCCCATCTTTCAAGTAAGAAAACACGAATAACAAGACTCACTGCACAGACAAGTACGTGTGACACATGGCATCCGAGCCAGCCTGCACATTTACCTTTATCTCTGATGTCTCACTTCCTGAATGCCAGAAATATTCAAGAGTCCTGGAAGATCTAGTATGAGAGGGAAAAAAAGTCAATTTAGTACCACAATCACATCAAGAGAGAGAGAGAGAGAGAGAGAGAGAGAGAGAGAGAGAGAGAGAGAGAGAGAGAGAGAGAACACTTTTGAATGACCTACCAGGACCTGGTGTTGTGAGCTGTCAGTTGACAGTGCCTGGTGACAGGGTGGTTAAGAGAAGATAGTCCTCTACACCCCTGTACTGCCATGTGTCCTCACTCTTGTGAGCTGCTCCCCATCTGTGTGCAATGAGTTTCCTGTATGTGCAGCTCACACCTGTAGGTCATAGGTCCCACAAGGTTATGCTTTATTCACTCCTATGCTGAAAATATCTTCATCATCTTATAACACATCCTCAAGTGGGCTCTGCATGTGCACATTGACCTTTTCTCTGGGGTATAAAACAAAGGGCAGTCTGAGGGCTGGATCTGAGAAATGATGGCATTTCAAGACCTCTGTCAGTAAATAGAACTCATCTTCCTTCTTTCTATTTCTAAATGCTTATAAACTTGTAATGTTCTTAAATGTTGAAAGAAGACTGTTCGGGGACATGATGAACAGTTAATTAGTAAAAAAAAAAGGGGTATTACATTCAGTCATTCAGGGAAAAATTAAATTTAACTACCTTCTCCATGGAAAACAATAGCTTCCATTTAAAAGGTATTAGTGTCAATGTGTTTTATATTTGAAGAATGTGTTTGTATTTTTCATCTTGTGCTTTGGGAAAAAACATTTTATTTGTTTGTGCTATTTTTGCCATTAAGGAACTAATTTTTATTACCTGGAATTATGTATCTTACACTGATAGAACAAAAAAACCACAGTTCATTTTCCAATGGCTTCACTGGCCTATCAGGGACTTCCCACTGTGTTCCATATACTGCATCTCAGTAGTAGCTCCTGAACCTGTAAACTTCATGATTGTTGTAGTCAACCTTCACATTGCTGCAAAGAAAAGAACCCAACCCAAAGCAGCTTGTCTGGAGGAATGGGTTTATTTTGGCTTACAGACTCGATGGGAAGCTCCATCATGGCAGGGAAAATGATGGTGTGAGCAGAGGGTAGACATCACCTCCTGGCCCAATTCAGGTGCAGAACAGCAACAGGAGAATAGGCCTAAAACCTGGCAAGAAGAATCTGGCTATACCAGCACCCAACAACACAGCTCCAACAAGGTTCCAATACCCAAACTGCCATCAGTTGGGGATCAAGACTTCAGAACGCATTTGTTGCTGGGGGACACCTGGATCAAGCCATCACAATGACCCATTTTACACATGTATTTTTCATGCTTTCTGAAACCAATACCAGTTGTTCAGGATACATCCATGTTGTTAATTTAGGGACTAAATAAATCATGACCTTGAAGAGCAGGTACCTTCCTTTCAGCCATCTTCTTTCAAAGGAGTTTGCATTTCTACCACTCGTACTTCCTGGATGGAATCACCTCGGGCTTCCTTTGCATTGTTTCATTGTGAAGCCTTTGGGCCATCTTCTTTAAGATTGCTAATGTATTTGACAATAGCAGCTTCCATAATCTAAAACCTGTCTCTGTGCCAGTAACATGTAAATTTGAGTTTTTCCAATGTTAAGTCTTTCATTTCTCAGTTTCATATCTTTAGCCAAACATGGCACTCCATTACAAATTTAACCTTGATCAAACTCTCTGGGCAAGGACAGCAGAACATAGCCTTTATGCCAATAGCAGAGTGCCAACAAAGTTCTTTGGTCTTTCCTCCCCCCTTTGAAAGTTCATTAGCCAAGTCTCCAAATGCAATTCTCTATGCACTTAGAATTTTCAAGTAAAAATAATAATTATTGCTATTTTGTTATAATAATATAACAAAATTGTTATAATAATAAAATTATTATTATATTGTAATTATTATGTTGTATCATATCATATTATATCATGATTATTATTATATTTTATATATTATATTGTATCATAATACATATTATATTGTATCATATCATATTATATCATAATTTTTATCATGATTATTGCCTCTAGAATAATCCATAAAATTTGTCTTACCACCCTGTAAGGTATCTTTAGCTGCAAGTACAAAATCCATGTCCACTCCTCCAAGACAAAAGTGCCAAAAGACCAAAATACACATGATCAGATTCATCTCAGCAACTCTACCCCACTTGGTACAAATTTCTGTAATAGACAGTTCATGCTGCTGGGATGAACCTCCAAATCAGGCTCAGTTCATAGGAAAAAAAAGAGATATAGTTGAAGCTTAAAAATCTAAGCAAAGGAAAAAACCACCAACACCTCTAAAAGCAAACACACTCAGCAGCCAAAACATCAGAAAATCCTGGCAAAGTTCAGGCTGCTGTCTGCATATACTTTAGGCTGGAATTCCAGATCCACCCCCAGTAACACCTTAGGGTAAGACACTAGTGTCCGCTCACATGACACCTCTTCCAAGTTGCAAACTTTAATAAAACTCATTAATCTATTGGAGACATCTACTTAAACTATCACAACACCAAAAGAAACAGCACTAGTAAAACTAGATATCTGCCTGTAAAAGAAATTAGATCCAGATCTCACCCTGAACAAAATTCAATTTAAAATACATCAAAGATCTTAATATAAGACCTGACACTATGAAACTACTAGTGAAAAATACAAGAAAAAGCACTCTAAGGTATGGGCAAGCAATTTCAGAAAAGGACTCCAAGAGCACAGAAAACAATCTCAAGAATTGACAAATAGAATAACAAGAAATTAAAAATCTTTTGCACAGCAAAAAAAAAAAATGCTAGAGTTAAGAGACAGATTCCAGAATTGGAGAAAATCTTCACCAGTTAAAAGGCAGATAGGGGATTGACATTTCAAATATATAAAATATTATAAAAATTAAGCACCACAAAACCCTAATTCTTCCAATCATAGGCTCATGAGCTGAATAAAGATTTCTCAAAAGAAGAAATACAAGTTGTCAAATATTTTTTTAAAAATGTTCAAGGTCCTCGGCCATCAAGGAAATAGAAATTAAAACTACTATGAGAATCTCTTCTACCCTATGAGAATGGTTAACATCAAGAAGAAAAGAAAACAAAACAAAAAAAATCGATGACAATAAATGCTAGTGAGGCTGTAGGGAAAGAACTCTTTTTCACTGCTGGTAGGAGTGTAAAGTTGTCCAGCCACTAGGAAAATCAATATGAAGGTTCAAACAATTGAACAAAGAACTACCATATAGCCTAACCATATCACCCTTGGGTATATACCTGAAGGTCTGCATGTCACAGAGATAGGTGCACATCCATGTTCATTGCTGTACTGTTCTCAATAGCCAGAACCATGGAGCCAGCTTAGATGCTCATGGACAGATGACATTTGCCAGAAAGTTGATGGAACTGGAAATTAATATGTTAAGTGCCTCAGAAAGTCAAATACCACATGTTTTTCTCTCATATGTAGATCTGAAACTTTAGTGTGTGTGTGTGTGTGTGTGTGTGTGTGTGTGTGTGTGTGTGTGTGTATTGAAACTAAGAAGGAGATATCCTGGAAGGAGAAATATATGTATTAAAGGAGGGGTAGTGGAGGAGAGCAAATAAAGAGAGGGGGTAGGATACTCATTAAATGAAGCAAAAGTCAGGGGCTATTTTGGGGAGTTAGAAGACCAGAAAGACGGAGGAAGGCTGTAATATAGAAAGACAAATAAGAATTAATGTGTATGAAAATGATTATCTCAACCTGTACTTTATTCTTTACTAAAAAAGATGGTTTCTCTTCTTTTTTTTTTTTAATTTATTGTCCATAATGAGTTACAACATTTAGTGGGCAAACAGTGAGTTGTTATCGCTAATTCCCCGCTGCCCTCCCCTCCCCCCTCCACTGGATAACCTCCTCCATGGGTCGTCTGGATCAATCCTTGTGACAGGGGACCATGGATAGCCTAGTATTCAGCCAGGTTCTCCTGGCCATGCCTCTGGATAATCTCCCCCACCACGGGTCTTACAATCTTTCCGCCCCCTCTTCCATATAGTTCCCTAAGTCGTGGTGGATGAGTCTTAAGGCTGCTTTAAGGTTGTGAGTTTAGGGGTCTTTGTGTCGAAGATCGTTGGTTTCTGTCTCACTGGCTTATCCTGTGTTGATTTAATGACTGTGGCTGTGGGCCCCTTGTTCATCCCATCATTCTCTCTTCTTTTTGATTACAGAAAATTCTATGGTTATGTCTAGGTGGTTTTTTTGTGGGGGTGGGAGTGGTCTCCTCTCATCAAAAGTGCAGTTATTAAGCCATTTACTAAAAGTTTATTGGTTTAAAAGCATTGGGCCAGTCAGTACTTCTCCATTAAAGAGGGAAGCATACACGAGACCTCAGACTTCCTCGGGTAGCCCATTTTTGCTTGGAAAGGATAGATCAAGTTCATCAGTGGTGTAGCCAATAGTAAGTTGCACCTGCCTTAGTAAATAACCTATCACCCATGATCATAAGATCAACCATGATCTCGTGAAAATAAGACATATGGAATTAATGGGGAAGAGGATGGGTGTTAAGGAGAGAGGGAGGGGAATAAAAGAGGGCATTTGGAGGAATAAAGATCACATATACTTGTATAAAAATTACAAAAATGGGGGAAATTTTTAAAAAGAAATGATGGAGACCAGGAGACATGAGAATGTCATGTTCAAAGTGCTAAAAGAACAATCAAGATTTTGATATCCAGCCAAACTGTCTCAACAGTGAGATTTTCTTTAATTAGAATTTTGAGGGGATTTGCTTCACTTCACCTTTGAAGTGATCAACCATAAAAGAAGTCATAAAGAGGACCAGGGGCTGAAAGTCATGTGAATATATTAGTAGGTGTTTGTGTTATCTCTAATTTCTAATGTCTTTAAATAAATTACTCGGGCTGGAGATATGGCTCAGCGATTAAGGCACTTGCCTCCAGTGCCTAAGGCCCCTGGTTCAAGTCCCCAGCACCCACATAAGCCAGACCCACAAGGTGGTGGCCCTGGTGCTCTCTCTCTCTCTTTCTCTCTCTCTCTCTCCTTGAAAAATGAATAAAGATAAAATATAAAAATTATCATTTAATATAAATTACTGAACAAAGCCAAATTTATAATACTTTATTTTTAGAATTATAGTGCATATTGAATTATTATATGTGAATAATATAATAATGATTGGGGAATGTGAAATGAATCTATTCTGTTATAAAGTCCCAATATATCATCAGAATAACTATTTAAATAAACCAAAATACTTTAAAGATCTTTCAATCACTATAAATTGACTAACTTTTAAATTTTGGAACATTGTTCTCACATCTGCACCACTATCTTACTTGCTTCTAGTTGACTTCTGTCGTAAATATATGATATGAAATTCTGTTGTCTGCCTAATTGACCGAATTTGAAAATCCTCCTTAGCCAATTCTGCATTGATAGAAGTTTTGAGGACTTAGGGATGAAGATAATTCTATTTCCTACCTACCTGGGAGGGAGGACTAATGCATAGTTCTCCCCAGGGGAGGGGGGGAATTCTATGATTATCTTCTTAGCTCCATTCAAATGATCCTGTTTCTATTCAACTTTAGGATATTATATAGTTATATTCCTAGTTCTTCATATCCCTGCTTCATTTCCGATTTGTCTAAAAGACTGTAATCAGATTTATAATGCAAATGAGGAAAAATCCCAAAGGACATATGTGTATAAATCCATTAGAAATGTAGTTTTCTCTTTTGCTTTTATGTTTCTAAGAACAACAAAAGAAGAAGGAATTGTCAAAAAATAAAGTTGGAGATTGTGTTGGAGACATGTCTCTGAAACACACACATACACACTGCTGGGAAGAAGGGCAATACTTGCAGTGGACTATAGGTCGGGGGACTAATGAGAATGTTGCAGGACTGTGATGGGCTGTGAGGGTACCCTCTGTGTCTGAGTGACCTATACCTGAGAAGCTAGAACAAAATTAGCCTAGACTAACAGACTGAAATTTCAGAACAGAACTTGTTAACCAAATTGCAAGGAAGAACTCCTGAGGGCAGTATATTTGAAATTTTGGCATAATTTCTGAATTTGGCTCAGAATCCAATAAAATTACAAAATAGAGCAAATCACCTCTTTTCCTCACTGGAGCCAGACGTCATCTGGTGGTGGCTTGTTTCTGAGTCTGAGGAGAGCACAGTGGTTCTGTATGTCTTCAACATGAACATGAAGTTCTGGAGAAAAGGATGCTGAGGGGCATTTATTTAAGAAATTTACATTAGTCAATCCATGTATCAGGTCATAAAGCAACTGTGCCAGAAATGTGCTCTGAGAGATAGAAAGAAGCAAGTGTATAGAGAGATATGTCAGCATTCCACCAGGTTAGAGGCTCCCCCTGGGCTGGAGGCTGAGCGCTTGTCCTCAGTCACTGGAAACAGGAAGCAAGAGTGACCACAGAGCTCATAGATAAGAGCAAACCATGGTCCCACCATTCACCGCTGGACATTACAGCTGCCCAAAAAACTTATCATTTCCATTTAAGACACAGCAGGAATTCTTAAAGCTATACTCCTTTAACATTTCCACACTTTATTCACAAACATCTGGTTCTCCAGATGATGAGATGGTGGAGGCCCAGACAGGGTAAGGCAGTCATTTTCCATGACCCCTTCTCAGTGAAGGAGACACACCTGAGAAAACGCATCCTATCCTTTGTGCTAATGCATTTTCTGTGCTGGTCAAGTTGATCAGAAAACATTACAGAGGGAGGGATGAAGGGAGGGGACCTCTGATCATAATAAGCAAAGCCAGGGCACTAAGAGCACAGCCTCAGCTGGGAACAGTTAGTCTTGCTCTGTAGCCAGGGCCTGGTTGAGCAGAGCCAAGTTGGGGAGCAGGCCTCAGGGGTGATTGACTTAATAATCCTACACATGTGAGGCTATGCTGTCTTCAATGAATTCAAGTCAATGCTGTTGCTCTGTGACTCAAACTCATCCTTTCTAATCAACCAAGCCTGATGAATACTGCAGAAAAATGGAGCGATGGTAGGCATATTTGCTCCTTGCCAAGTGGTCCCACTGATCATAAGAAATTTAACATTTCCAAGTCACAGTTTCCCCTTTTGGGATACGTGTATGTTCCTTGTCTTCCTCAGTTCCGCTCAGAATAATTTACAAATATAAATTGTCTATAGTCTAAAGTTATGATTTAGTGATGGATGGTCACTGAGAAATAGTTAACAAAAATCAAGCTAATTTTACATCCATCACACCACACCCCATGCCCTTATTTTCAACTTTTTATAACTCCTAAAATAGATTCTCTTAGCAAATGTCAAATCTTCAACTTGGTAATGTTAACTATGGCCAGTGTGCTGTGCATACATTTCCAGAATTTATTCTTCCTCTCTAACTGTGACATGTGACCTGAGTGACAACACTTCATTTTTCCAACTCGCCCCCCAGCACCCGACAACCACTGATTCACTGTTTCTGTGGGCTGGAGGTGTTTTGCCTCAAATGTGAGAACATGCAGCATCTGCCTCCCTGAAGCGGCTTCTCCTTCACCTACCATCCTGCATTTCCTCTGCTGACTCCAGTGGCAAGGGCCTTCTCTTGTTCCACTGTGTATGTATTCTAAATCTTCACCTGTTAACTGTTGAACACTTAGGTTGTCATGATGTCACATGATGTGCACAACCTTAATGCATGCCTTCCCACTTATTTTTCATGTATTTACTGTTAAGAATTAGAAACACTGTATGAACAAGTCTTTGTTGTACCCCCATTTCCCTCCTCCCTGCTCACAATCCACTGAGGGCCCTCCTCAGTGGGATTGTTGGAATAGTCCATGGAATAGAGGGTTATGAATTGCACAAATGGTAGCCAGTTTTTTGTTGTTGTTGCTGAGGGAGGCAATGCCTCTGGATATCCCCCCACATGGCTCTTATAATCTTTCTGCAAAATTCCCTGAGCCATGGTGGGTGAGTTTTAAGTTTGCTTTACTGTTGAGCATTTATGAGTCTCTGGGTTTCTGCTTGGACTATTTTGAGTATCCTCAGTGTCTGTCTTCATTACCCTTTCATAGGTTGTCTGATTTGCTGTGGAGACAGCACTCTTGCTCATCTCACCACTTCCTCTGTGCTTTCACTTGGGCCCTAGGTGATGAGTTAGGGGTGGTTCATCTCCTACAGTGGGATCCATGGCCCACTGAAGGCCTTGGTCACTAAAATTGCTGTCTCTACTTCTTTCATTTTCTGTGTTCTCCAAGATTCTTTTCCACTCTCACAATAAGCTTTTTGTTTTTGTTGTTGTTGTTTAAATCATGGTGGGTACAATGTGAGACTAGCTGGCATTGTTTGCATCCTGAGGGTCTTTGTCCCAAACTCTAACCCAAAGTGCATTGGTAGCTCTCCACAGCCTAGGTGGTGTGCTCAACATAAATGCCCTGCTCCTGCTGCTGAAGTTCAGAAAGCAAATCAGAGGCAATCTACGCACAGTGCCACTGTAGACAAGAGTTTCTCCCACTCTATATCTTAGCCAGGACCACAGAGTCACACAGTGGCATTTCTAGAGTGAGGAAAATTTCTAGAGAAGATTTTCTGAAGAAATCCGGGTTCTTCTATTAAGGAGAGCCTGGGTTGCCAGGGACAACAAAGGTCACAGGCAGTTCCCAATTGTCAGCACATGAAAGCTCCAAAACTTAGCATATTTATAGGTTGCTATGTGTATGTCACCATTTTCCCTCTTGAAAAATCTGACCCCAGCGTGCTGGTTCCAGAGCTGGGGCTAACATCTGAGGAGTAGAAGGACCTGAACTCCTTGTCAGCAGGTCAGCTCCCACTGAGCAGGTGTAAGCTGCTCCTCTCCTCATCGAAGTAACTATAAGCCAGACTCATGGCCTCGCTGAGGATATGAAGATGGAGTCTGTACTGCCCTCACTTCATATAGTGCTGTGAGAACTAAGAGCTTTTATTGGGGAGATTTAATACCCCATAAAGCACCATGGAAGGAAGATATCTATCCCTTTCTTGTTGCATATTCCAAGGTCATTATTTACTAATTTTAGTATGCCCATCATCCAAGATTCCCTCAAAAGTTTATAATTCAGTTTTGCAAATGAACTCAATAAGCAAGAATATTAGCCCTTCTTTAAGAATCTCTTTCCCAGCAGAGATGGAACCCAAGGCACTGTTTTCCTGGATTGTGACTTCTTGTATGAGTAGGTCTGGATAAGTTGATACCTAACATCTTTTAATAAGCTTGGAGATGTTCCTGTGCCCTGAACATACCTTACTGAAATAAAAACTCAAAATGCTCATCTCCAGGACTCAGTGACTATGTTCTTGTGGGGTTGTAGTTACTCAGGTTCCATGTGTATCTGGAATTTGTTTGTTCAAAAACACAGACTCCATAAGGTTCATGTGTCTGCTTGGCCCTTGTGTGAGTCTTTCTGGGGAGCAGCCCCTGACAAGACTGGCAGTCAGTGTGAATGTTTCTGTTATGTGAGCATTTTTCCTTATTGAGCACAATTTATAAATCATGGTTGTGTCATGTGCTGAAATGCATTATGTGAGGTACAGAGTCCAAACCAACTTGTTGTCTGCAGTGCTCACCAGAACCCAAAGCAAAATAAAAAATAATTCTAAGATACATTTTTCGTTTCTGAGCATTCTACATATGAGTCTCATATACTCCTATAAGCAAGTGTGATCTGGGAGATAGGATATGTGTCTTATCCAGTATGCTCCTGCTGACTTTTACTGGTTATCTGCAATCAGACACATCAAAAGCAAGATTAAAGGTCTCCTTTATCTATTTGTTTGCTTGTATATTTTCTATCTTTCATGAATTAAATATTTGTCCTGTTAACCTGTTAACCCAGAAACTATTTAAGATCCTAATGCTTTTCAAAATGAGCTTTCCTCTTTAATGACGCTGTTCCCATGCCTTAATGGACATACACTGGTGCTCATGCCTATGAGGGGTGCATTCCAAGACCCTAAGTGGATGCCTGAAACAGCAGATAGTACTGAACTTTATGTATGTATGTATGTATGTATGTATGTATGTATGTATGTATGTATGTATGTGTATGTGTCTGCATGTTTGCATGTGTGTGGGCACGTGTATGTACAAGTGCACATGCACATAACTGTGTCTGTGCATGTAGAAGCCAGAAGACAACCTTGGATGTCATCGCTCTCAGGAACCATCATATACCATTTAAAAAAATTAATAAATTTATTAATTAGAGAGAGAGTGAGAGAAAGAGGCAGAGAGGAGAAGCCACTGTAAATGAACTTCAGACACATGGGCAACCTACTGCATCTGACTGTACATGGGTACTGGGGAATTGAACTCAGGTCCTTCTGCTTTGTAAGAAAACGCCTTAAACACTAAGCCATCTCTCCAGCCCTACATCTACCTTTTTTGAGCTTTGGTCTTTCATTGGCCTGGAACATGTCAAGTAGGCTAGACTAGCAAACTCCAGAGATCTGCCTGTCTGAATCGTTCAGGATTACATGCACACACCACCATAGCCAGTATTTATGTAGATACTGGATATCAAACTCAGACAAGGCAAGTACTTTACCCACTTAGATATCTCCCCAGCCCTGGTTACTTGTATATTACATGATGACTGGTTTCTGAAGAAGTTTGCGAGTTTATATGATACTTGTCCACAGCAAGCTTGAAGAAAATGTTGTAAAGTCCTTTAAATTGTGCATTTACAGGGATGTCGTTAGACCTATATTAAGGGATATGCCATGTGAGGCCATGGTCTGATTTAAGCAAGCATTAAGACAAGTTTGTATAGAAGATTATTTCTTTCACACAAAAACCATTCTATTTGCAAAAGAACTCCCCAAGAATGCCTTTGAATACCAAACTCCCTTAGGGCTTTTATACAGGATTATCCTGTCCAAAGCTTGATCTTTAAAACACTTGTTGAGAAAACTGTAATAATGTTATTTTTGTTTAGCACAATGTCAATTCCTCATTTTCATCATACTGGTTTTTTTTTTCTTTTATCTTTCAACTTTGGGGAGCCTCTCATCTCTCCTGGATTTTCTCACTGTGGGGTCTCCCTGCATCGTTTGGCATTCATCCTTAATTTGGCCACTCCAAGCTCCACCTTGCTCTCTATTCTTCTCTCCCTCCATCCCAGCCCCCCTACTTTTCTCCCACTGCACTGCCAGAACTTGAATACCAGCCCTGTCCCAGGCATTCTGTTTCAAATTTGGGGTTCAAATGAACCCTCTATGGTCATATTCTGCCTTTCACTGTGATATAACTGTTTGCTCAAAAACTATTTTAAGATCAAAAATCAAAAGCACCCTGATGCTTCTTAAAAATGAATCTTCCTCCCAATAACTCCATTCCCACTCCTCAGTGGGCAAATATATCTATGAGGAATACCTTCAAGACACCCAGTGGGTGCCTGAAACTGCAGATAGGACTGAACCCTATTGACACTGTTTTTTTTTTAACCTAGGCCACATAGCTATGATAAAGTTTACTTTGTTAATTAGACATTAAGGATGTTAACATTAATGGTAGACTATTATCGAAGTTATTTCCAACTTATGAAATGTTTATTTCTGTAATTTCCCATTTTGTATCTTAGGAGCACAATTAACCATGAGCCCCTAAAGCCAGAGAAAGTGAAATGGAGAATTAGGGAACAGGGGGCACTGCATGTTGTCTCCTGGAAGAGGACCCAGAGGCTTCTATCTGGTACCCACAATGATAACATGGTCAAGGGCACACACGTGGCAGCCACAGGGTGGACTTGGGGAGGGTAATTCCTACAGTGTTCCCTTATTGAGCTCATGGGATGTATGGGTGCTGTGCTGGACAATGACCCCATGGAAATAAAAAGAAAAATGAAGGAGAAAAAGACAGGTGGGATTTTTCTTCTAGCTAAACTATCAAGTTTTTGTATATTTTCATGAAAATATGTATGTCTTCTTTAATACCTGATCCTAGGATGATCATGAGGTGGTATAAACCACCACTTGGGAATATTTGTAGCCACTTTAACAGTAGTGATCCATGCAATTTGCTTCTTTCAATTATCCACTCAGAAGACACTAAGTTGGCTGAGTTCAGGCTGGGTGGTTAGCACAAATTTATAGGGATTATAATATAAAACTGCTCTCTGTTCATGGAGTTATAAACCCTTAGGTAAGGTTTTCCCACTTTAAACTACTTGCTAAGGAACTTAAATCCAATCCAATCTTCAAGCATTTTCTTCACCACTTCATCCCTCCCTCCCTCCCTTCTTTTCTTCCCTTCTCCCCTCCCTCTCTCCTTCATTTCCTCCATCCACAATGTATATTAATCAGAGAGCACCATGGAGGACACTGTACAAAGTATATTGCTGTCAGTTCCTGGACTCATCCAGCAGTATGTGAATGGGCAGCTGGGGGCAAGGCAGCAAGACAGAGGTGATAAACTGGTACCCTGGGGTTGGGGAAAAGGTGCTGAGGAAAGCAGCCATACTTCAAGGGGCTTCCCAACCTAAGCCCTGATTGTCTATCTTCTTTAATAACTTCTATGTTATCAAAAATCATTATATTTTACAAGTAGCCAACGTATATTTAAAAGCCCCTTATATCATTACATGCACTAAACCATTTATAATAGGAATAAATTCAAATGATATTTGCTGAGGAGTTTGCTGATGCAGACACGGGAACTCATCACTTTATGAACACATGCACTAATGTGCAAAATTCAGGCAAAAATGTCTTTGGTAGCATTCCAGCATGAATAAATGTGAATCTCCACCTTACATTTGGATAAGGTTTTGCCTCATTGTTCCCCATCTCTTCTCTACACAGATAACTATCCCACACTAGGAACTGCGTGGGAGAAAAATCAATCTAGAGACGGAACATCAAAGTACTGCCTGGTTGTGGTCAGGGTAAAAATAAAGGGATTTTCCCACAATCTCCACCCAGAAATTCTCGTGAGCATGCCTAGTTCTCCCACTCTCTCTTTACTCACATGTGCTAGGAAATGGTACGTACTACAACCAATTTTTAAAGCAAAGAATCTAATATTTTATTCAGGAAAATGTCACAGGGCACATTTAAATTTTGCTTAATAAGATTGTTATTAATCCATTATTAGTAAGAGATTTGGAGGTAGAGGAAAACTTTAGGGAAAGGATCTATGAGTCAAGGTCAGAAAAGGAAGGAAACCAAAGAAAAAAAGAGACTAAATGGAAGAGTCCCAGGGAAGAGGGCAGGTCTACTGTGACCCACTCTTTGCTCTGGGACTGGGTGCAAGGGCCCAGGAGCAGTCTACAAAATGGCTAATTAACTGGTGCCCAGCTACCTCCCTCATTAAGGTTGCCTCTCATTTCAGTGGTTTGACTATAGTTAGGATTGCCAAATCAGCCCTCAGGAAGGGGCAAGGGACAATAACAAAAACAGATAAAATCCTGCTGTCCCCTCTCTCCTCACTGTCACATCATTGCATCACAGGCACTTCCAGGTGACCTGAGCATGGGCACTACCCAACCCCCTTCAAAGATCAGACATTCCTGTCCAGAAAACTCACATCCCATTTGTTGGTAACCAGTAGCGCCTCACATAGCTCCCTAGTACTGTGCATTTGAATTTTGTCACTCTATCTCTCTGCATGCAAAGTTGAAATTACATACCTGCTACCAATGTACATTGTAACAAACTAGAATGGAGCATTATAGTGATAATCCAAAGCACTGTCAGACCAAGCTGGAGGCCTTTGAACTCAGAGCTAGATTCCTCACTGTCATTTCCTGCCGCAACCTCTAGACCCCAGGTCATTCCTTGCGTGCAAGGATCTCTTCATGCTCATGGCTTGTATTGATGCACACGGGAACAGCCTCGATATAAGGGACTTTAGCAGAGATCAGGCTGAAGCCCCAGCTACTTACTGGCTGGGGGTAGACATTTCAAATCTTCAGGAGGAATAAGCAGGTTCAAAAGGGCAGAGAAGGGGCTGGAGCAAGGTAAGAAGGAGGTGGGGAGAGGGACTCAGAAAGGAAACTGCTGTAGAATGTTCAAGAAAGGAAAGTCAACAAGCCCAAGGCAGCTTTAAGGCAGGCCTAGGAGACAGGAGTTTTCACTGTGTGAAATGATTGTGTCTTCACTCTGAACACTTGGATCCTTCCAGGAATCGGAAGTCTCAGGATACACTGTATCTGTTCCCCACCTACAAATTAAAATACAGTGCAGATAGACTCTTGATCTTCCAAAAAAGTTCTTGAAGTGGGAAGATGGATCAGCATATAGGAGTGTTTGTTGTGTGAGCATGGGGATCTGGGTTTGATACCCAGCCCCCAGTTTGACCATGGTCATGTATGCCTGTAACCCTTGTATAAACAGAGGGGACAAGAGACATCTGATGTCTTCCTCTGCCCTCCACATAGGGCCACACAGGCATACACCACAGACATATACAACACATACACCAAAGAAAAGAGTTTCTTTTCTTCTTCTTGCTAGCAGTAAAGCCTACTCACAACCAAGCTTTCTGAAAAATCTGATTTAATTAGTAACTGTAAGTGGAGGAGTGATCACATGGTAAAATCACAGAAGTGAAGTTGTATGAGAGCACAATGTGACTATGGAAATAAGTAAGCATGAAATTGTGTCATTTGCAAGAAAATGGATGGAACTGGAGATCATCATATTAAGTGAAATGCAAGCCAGATTCAGAAAAACAACTATGTTTTTCCTCATTTTGGAGCCTAGATTTTACACACACACACACACACACACACACACACACACACACACACACACACACACTCACACACACACACACACACATACAATTAGAAGAGAGACTATTTAGGAAGAGAAAGGGAACTAGTGGGGAGGGGCAAGTGAGGATCATGGGAGATAAATATGTCCAAAGTACATGACACTTTTGATTTAAAATGTCATAGTGAAACCCATCACTTTGCATTATGAATATGTCCTAATAATTATATTTTAAAGAATGAAGGATGAGCGAGGAAGGGATGCACATTGTGAAAGCAATGGAAATAAAACTATAGTAATGTACTATAGTAATGTAGTTGCCTTAGGTTTAAGTTGATTGCCAAAGCTATGATGGCTTTGGTGTGGAAAGCATAGTTGTTGGGGAAGGAGAAGATAGCGCGTAGCTGGAGAGGTTCTAAGAAGCAAGTTTCCATGGAGAAGCTGGAGAAAGTGGAAGCCAATGAGGACAAGCCTGAGGGCAGGGAGAGCCAAGACAGGAGTGACACCAACGAGGTAAGAGACACAAGTTGGAAGAAAAGAGAATTGATGTGTCCTGACAGATGCTTTGCTTGGCATATAGTAGACCCAAAGAGGAGGCAGAGGCTTGCAGGGCAATGGAGAGTGGGATGGGCCCTAGAGAGAGAGGCAGGTGGAGGGTCAGGACTGCAGGCAGATGGAACTAGACCCTGGGACCAGTGAGAACAGAGATGCAAGCACAAAAGAGATGCAAGAAATCTGAGCAAGCAGTACATTTCCATATTTAGCCAAAATTTCAAGGAAATCTTGTGTTGTGGTTTAATATGAAATGTTACTCACAGGTTCTTGCATTTAAACAGTTAGTTCCCAGCTGGTAGCCCTGTTTGGGGGAAGTTGTGGAGCCTTTAGGAAGTAAAACCTCACTGAAGGAAGGTATGCCTTGGAGTTTTATAGCCCATGCCCACTTCCTGTCTGATCTCTGCTTCCCAACCGTGGATGGAATGTGACCAGCTCACATTCCCATTCCTCCCACCAGGCTTCCCTGACCTGATGGACTCTATCCCCTTAAACTGTAAGCTGATATAAACCCTTCCTCTCTAAGTTATGTGTCATCAGGTATTTGGTCACAGCAACAGGGAAAGTGGTGACACAACCTGCTTCACAGAACCATCTGAATCCTCAATCTTGAGCTCCCTAGGAACCCAGTTCACCTGGGCAAGAGAGTGCTGCTATTCCTGATCTCTTGCTGGAAGGACCCCCAACATCCCAGACAGCACTGTGAGCCTGTTGCATTCACTGCTTCATAAAAAGTGGCCCACAGAAGTACTGGGATTATTGGAAAAGCGGGGCCTTAAAGTGTGAGGTATCTGAGTGTGCAGTGAGGTTCAAGGGCCTCCTCACCAGAGGCAACACAAGTCCCTTCCACTTGAGTTCCTCCCACCTGAAGTCCCATCCTAAGCACCAGTGACCAGCAGAACAAATATGATGAATGCAAAAGTGATCTCTGGACCCTTTTCAAGTTCTGCCCTACTATGTATAAACCCCTCCCTGGAGCTCCTATGGTCGGGGGAGAGCTCTAGATTCAGGACCCCAGACTCAGCACTGCCCCTCCCTTTTATTTCTTCAGAACCGGAAAGCCAAGATACCTCCATTTGAGACAGGATCCCTCATTGGCTTGGAACTTGACAATGAGGCTGGCCAGCAAGTCCCAGGAATCTTCTTGGCTCCACTTCCCCAGTGTTAGGATTTCATGTCCACACCACCATCCTGGCTTTTTCTGGGGATCAGATTCAGTTCCTTGTGCTTGTGCAGAAAACACTTTACCAATTGAGCCATCTCACAAGCCCATCTAATGAAAATATTTTGGGGTAGTGACTGTCACTCTTATTTCCTCAACTCTCATTTGATTGGGCAAAATGCCACAGCATTGGTGCACAAAGCAGACGTGTATTGTGGGTTCTCTTTGCACCCATCATGGACTATTCTGTTCCATGGTGTACTGCTAAGATGGATTCCTTGCCTTCCAAGAGACCCATCCTGAGTTAATGTCTTCATGCGCCTGCCGTGGCTGGCCCCCGCTCTTCTCACAGGCCCCTCCCATGAGGCAAACAGGATGCTGCTCATTCTACTGTGAAGACCAGAAACTCCTAATTTTCTCCTTCCATGCACACAGAAATGGTCTTGGACTCAGAGATTGTCCCAACCATCTCCAGTGCCATGGGCATGGGACACTTTTAGGAGTCATAGCAAACAGCTCATAGTGTAGCATTAGACCACACGGCCATTGGCCAGTCAGCTCCTCAGTATCACAGAGCAGTGATATCTCCCACAGTCTTCAACCTGCAAGCCTGAGGCAAACACTTCATTTCCTGCCTCCTGTCATTCAGGAGACACTGTTAGGGCAGGCAGGCCTATTCCTGCACTGTGTCCTCTCTAGGCCCCTCCTCTTTCTTTGGTTTGTAGGGACTGGCTAGTGGTGAGAGGGACCTGTTCCTGTTTTCAGCATGACCTTCCCAATGACTTCCATTTCTTATTTTCATTCTTAATCTTAGTGAATATACACTATGCATTAGCATATGCTCACTATGTTCACAATGAGTTTCACTAGGACATTTTCATTAGAGTAAATTATGTTCTTTGACTTCCCTGTCCCCTCCCTCTTCCACCCTCTCTGCTTCCAGGTCATTTACTCTATAAGAGATACACAGATAAAAATATATAATGTGTGTTCCACACAGGAAAGAAAGCAGGTTGTTTTTCTGGGTCTGGGTTGTTTTGCTTAATATGATAACTTCTAGTTCCTGGGAATGACATGATTTTCTTCTTTTGGGCGAGAATGAAATTCTATTGTGTGTGTATAGACCCCATTTTCTTTATCTGTTTTTGTATTGATTGACATGTGAGAGTTCCATATCTTGGCCTTTGTGACTAGTGCCACAGTACACACAGATTACAAGGAGCTCAAAAATAAACTGACTTCGAGTCTTTAGGGTGTGTAGCTGGACCACGTAGTTGTCTATTTTCAGTGTCTTTGAGGAACTGTCCTAATGGCTGCACTGGATTACATTCCCACCAACCACGGAAAAGTATTCCTCCCTACCACACAGTCTCTCCAGCATTAGTTGTTTGTTTTTTAATGATGGCCCTTCTAGCTAGAGTAAGATGGAATCTCAATATCATTTAGATTTCCACTTTTACTGGCTCAGAATGGTGAACATTTCCATATATTAATCAGCCTTTTCTTTTTACTGAAGAGGATACCAGTCACTCAGAAAATGATGGCGAGAATGGACAAACGGGGCCACATGGAATTAAAAAGCTTGAGTATAGCAAAGGGGAACAACTCGGTGGGAAAACAGCCATTCCTTCTTTCATGATTCTTTCCAAGATGGTTTTATATTAACAAACTATAGTTGTATATATTTATAAGGTAAAAAGCAGTGCTATGATTTTAATACAAATGAAAATGATTAAAATCAAGCTGACATAATCATCGCTTTTCAAGTATTTAACATGTTATCATGAGAACATTCAAATGTTACTGTCTTAGCCATACTGAGCTGTATAAATATACACCTGTTAGTGATGTTCATCACACTACACAATGAATCTAAGAGAAATGAAGCTTCCTTCTTCTATCCCACTGGGACCTTGTACCCCATGACCTTTTCCCTTCCCCATTCCTCATCTCTTACAACCACCTTTCTCTTCTCAGCTTCTGGTTTTGTTTTTATTTTTACTTATTGAATTGTTACTTTTAAAAATGTGTCTGTCTACCTGTCTATGTGGTGTGTGCATGCATGTGTGTATGTATGGGAGCTGTGGATGTGTGTGTTGTGTGTGCATGTGCACATGTGTACATGCACATATGGAAGCCAGAGGATGACCTCAGATACTATACTCAGGACGTCATTCACTTCCTTTGATAAAGGGCCTCCCATTGTCCTGGGGCTCACCAATCAGACTAGAGTGGCTAGCCAATGAGCTCCAGCCATCCACCTTTCTCTGTCTTCCCAGCTCTAGGATTACAGGCACATGCCACCAAGCCTGGCATTTACATGGGTACTGGAGCTCAAACTCATGTCAACATGCTTTGGAGGCAAGCACTTTACCTACTAAGCATCTCCCTAGATCCTGGGTTTGTTTTTGACTTTACAGTGTCCAAGCCCATTTTGTTGCTTTAATAAAACACTGGAATCTGGACACTTTTGTTTATTCATTTATGAAATGAATAAACCTCTTTTCATCATAGTTACTGGCTGAAAGTCCAAAACCAGGAAGTCCATGTGTTCTGCCCCTGCTGTGGACTTCACGGCAGATGGAGATTTCATGGGAGGAGCCTGAGTGATGAAAAGGTCACTTCATAAGATGGGAATCAGGAGAGGCTTAGAGGCAAGCCAGACTCGCTTTTCATAAAACCCAGCCTCACAGGAACTGCATAAGTCCCTTCTGAGCCTTTACCCCAAGTGACATAACCATCTCATACTGTGCCCCACCTCTTAAAGGCTCTACCATCTCTACAATGGTGATAAGCCTTCCATGGCATGTGCTCCAAGGTACCCACAAATAAGTAGCACTTGTCTTTCTGTACCTGGATTGTTTTACTTGGCATGATATTCTCCAAACCCATTAACAATATCAGAAATGATTGTGTCCTTGTTCACATTGAACAGCGTTCCATTGTGTGCACACCACACTTGCTTCTTCCAGTCATTACCATGTGACTCAAAGTAGAAGAAGCTGCATGCCTCTGTGAGATTGTATAAAGGACTCTTCTATCTTTTTAACTTATTTCAAGTCAATTCAACAAAAGAGAAGGCAAAGTTATTCAGTACAAAGGACACTGAACCAGGACTTAGAATTAAGTCATCCTGACTTTAAGATCCTGAGAAAACTCAGCTCTGAAAAGCAAGGGGTTTCTGCAAGATTCCTGGGTTCTAGCTCTGAGAGTTACAAAGAAGTTATTAATTCATTCTCTCAAGAAAATTTTATTGAATGTCAATTTAATAAAGGGAAGACCTTTCATGGTTAATGTTAGTTGTAACCTAAGAGATTAGTACACCTCACTTCTGGGTGTGTTCTGGGGCTTTTCCAGAAAAGTAGCTCACGGGGGAGTCCAGTGCTAAATGGGGAGGCAACCTTCAGCAGGAGCCCAGGATGAAAGGAAAGAATCAAAAGGACAACTGGCCAGTGGCGGCATTCTGCCTCTCTCTGCTTCTTGGTCATCACAGTGATGTGACTGCTTTGCTGTCCCATGCCCTCCCTACATTGATGGGCTGAAAGTGCTGAAACCAGGAAGAAATACTCCCTTCAAAAAATAAAAAGGATTTGGGGAGCATCTACTGCATCTGTGGGGTATTTTGAGAGACGGGCAGCAAGTGCCTGCTGTGTGTCCAACACCAGTAAATACTGCAGCCCCATCACACCCATCAGTCCAGGGATTCCTCATGCTAATGCCACCTCCCCCTGCTCCACAGAGGCGCCTGCTGGGTGTCAGGAAGCCCAGATGCAGACCTAGAGACAGGAAAGGATTAGGAAACCCAAATCTTAGAGAAAGTGGAAGCACAGTTGCAAACAGCAGCAGAGAACATTAACCCATAGGTCTCTGTTCCTCCTCACCACTGACCACATCAGTTTCCATCACTGGCCATGCCTATCCTCGGCTACCACACTCATAGTTCCCTTAAACAAAGAGCAAAGCCATCCTTAAACCTGTCACATCTCCCAGGGAAACCACTGATCCCATTTGCCGCATGAAGAACCATTTCCTTTCTCATGGTGATGCCATCAGGATGGTCTACACCCACACAATATTCACAAAACCCCCAGTGGGAGCCCTAAGCAACCATCCCACACCCACCTTACAGACGCAAGCACTTGAGTAGATCAAAGCGCAGGTGGAAAGCCTGGCTCCAAGCCCAGTGTGCTATCCATGGAACACTGACGTCGTCGGGGAGCACAGCACACAGCTGGATGAGGCTGGAGGCTCATGTTCTGGGAGCTTTCTCTAGTCTTCTCTGAATGACTGCTCCCGGGGAATGCGCATATGGGCTTGGGGGCAGAACTACTCATTGCCCTAAGGGTACCTCATTGATGCCCATTGTCTCTCTTTTCTCACTCTTTCCTTCTTAATGTTGTTGGTCAGTTCCCTTCCTGGAGTCTCCCACTCACATGCCCAGCAGGTTTCCAGCCAGGCCCATCCTGAGATCCAATGGTCAGAAGTTCTCATTCCCACCCCCCCCCCAAAAAAAGCCTCATGCCTAATATAGGAGGAAGCAAGTGACCAGAACAGATAAGTAGAACTCCATGGTCCTTAAAACAGATGTCACCAGCCAGTGCATGATGGCACATACCTGCAAATCCAGCACTCAGGAGGCTGAGACAGGAGGATCCATAGTTCAAGGCCAACCTGAGTTGCACAGCAAGAGTTTAAGTCAAAACAAACAAACAGAGCTGGAGAGATGTCTTAGCAGTTACAGTGCTTTCTTGCAAAGCACGATGGCCTGGACTCAATTTCTCAGTACCCACGTAAAGCCAGATGCACAAAGTGACACGAGCATCTGGAGTTCATTTGCAGTGGCAGAAATCCTAGCTCAGCCATTCACCCTCTCTTATTCTGTCTCTTTCTCTGCTTGCAGATAAATAGATAAAATGTTGTTTTAAAAAATAGAAAGGGCTTTGTTGTCTATTTCTTTTTGTAATGTTTTATTGACAGCCTTCAACATACAGACAATCTACCATGATAATAATCTGCTCCCACAACCTTCTCATTCCGCCTACCACATCCCTGTTCCAGTGAATCCCTTATTCCTCCCAATTTCCCCCTTTTAATGTGAAGAAGTTGTGTAGATCATCTACTGTGTGGTCCTGAGTACCAGGTCCACTTTGTGCCTGGAAGACAATATTGTAAGCACGCCTCTCCTTCCTTTGGCTCTTACATTTTTCTGCTGCCTCTTTTATTTCTGCTGCAATTGTTCCTGGGCCTTAGAGGGTATGCTAGAGATGTCTCAACTTAGTAGTGAACTAGCATTGTCATTTTTTTTCTCATAACTTAGATGAATTTTGAGTTTCCCCCAATGGTCACCACCATCTGAGAAGAGAAGCTTCTCTTAACCAAAAACAAGAGTAGCATTAATATATGGGGATAAAAAGTATTTGGAGGACAGCTTGATGGGCATACTATAACCCTTTAGCCAAACAACAGTAGTATTCTCCCTCCCTTCCCCACCCCAGGGCTTAAGACCTCTCCAGCCACAGGCTTTTGATTAAGTTTTCAGTACCAGACATAAATTCCCTTTTGGAGCGGACCTCAAGTCCAATCAGAGAGCAGTTGGTTTCCCCCATAACAGACATGCCACAATTGCACCATTGGTATATCAGGCCCAGGTATCCAGTGATAAAGCTTGCAGGGCTCACTGCTGGTTAGGACCATCACTGACTGCTCTCTGTCCTTTCTAGTATCCTGATAGCTAATTATCAAGGAGGAGGCTTCCAGTTCTGCTGCAGCTTGACTTCTCAGTGTCATTGCAACCTAAGCATGTGCTTTCTTTAGCAGTAGGGTCTAACCCTAACCAAGATCCCTGGCATTAGTCTCTAATGGTGTGGGGGGCATTAGGAGCCTCCCTGGCCAACAACTCACTAGAAAGTACCACACTCCTGGCACTGAAATCTTCTTGTAACCATCTATGGTTTCTGGGCACTGTTTTTACTGTTTCTCAACAAGCTTGGGTAGCACAGGTTCTGACTCACTCAGCTCTAAGTGCTTGTAAATTAGTCAGTGGTAGACAGGCAGGCTGGCAGGAAAACAAATGGAAAAAAATGGGTGGGAGAAGATGTAGATGACAGTGACGGTCCCTCATCTCCTCTTCCATGATGTGACATTTTCTCTCTCACGCTTGAATATTTAGCTGTTCTATTTTTCTCCCATTCTGACTACCAAAACAGAAAACAGAGGTACTGAAAGCCAGGCTTCCCAGTAGGAAGGCATGGAGAGGACAACAACCTCAGTTCCCTCATTTGGAATCTCCGTGAATTTGAGAAGAGTCTTTGCTGTATGGTGCACCTGGTGACACCGGGGTACCTTCACTAACAGGTCCATGAGTGGGTTCCAGGGCCCTATTACATATTTGTCTGTATGCAGAAATGTTACCTTGCAAAAATGCTTTCTGAAGCCTGATTGCCATCTGGCTATGTAGCTATTTCCACATTTAAAATAAAAACCCATGGGGAGATCACAGGAGGCATTTATCAGGCCCTCTTCCTTCTTGAGTCTGACAGTATGCAAAGAGTTGTGGGTAAGTCAGGCACAATGGCCTCTGTGGATTTCTTCACCTCAGCTGAGTGTGCAGCCTGCCTCCTGATGGTCATACTCAACTTCAGGCTATCAGTGGTGGTATCTGTGGTTTCTTCCCACCCATTGGTACTGCTGGAAGGTATTTTCCAGAGCATGTTGTCTGGGACAAGGAGCCAGACATGCTGCCACATGCCATTCCCCAGGCCTGCAGCCTGCTGATGGCCATGCATCCATGGCATAAGGAAATTTCCAGTGTTACCATCACAACTCAGCAAGACCAACAAACCCCCCTTAACTGGAGGAGAGTCTGCTTCACCTATGTTGGACACTCATACTTCTGAATTCAGTTTCTTAATAAATCCACCAGAAAAGATGATCCTTGTTAGTTAACATTCACACTAATGGATTATTTTCAAAAGCAGAACATGGAGTGAAACATATACTGGCAAATTAAAGTTGTGTCTTTGAAGTGCTAAGGACAGGAAAAGATACTGAGGAGGAAATACATGTTCACTTAGCAATGAACACGTTCTTCTCCCTACACCAGACCAAACCCAAAGGACTGCTCAGCTTTCCTTGTCATTTCTGCAGCTGCCAAAAGGTCACCATTGCAACTCATGAACTCATAGCAGCCGTGGTTACCTGCACAAGATCGGGCCATCAACGTTCCATAGTGGATGACGGAGATGCTCACAGGCCCCCATCCCTCCTGAGGAAGTATTAGTAATTGATGGATGCTGAGGGAAAGGGAGACATGTCCTGCAGTGGTATAGTCACTAGTAAGTGGCCCATGCTTCTGTAAATAATCCACAACCCCTGCTCATGCAAACAATCCTGACTTAACTCAGCGGGAAACAGAAACAACAATAAAGACATGGAAAGGGAGAAGATTAGTTGGGAGGAGAAAAGGATTTAGTGAGGGGGGTTAAGAATGGGTAATGGGGTGAATATGATTATATATACATATATATGTATATATATATATGTAAGGCTGGAGAGATGGCTTAGCAGTTAAAGCTTTTTTATCAATAATTAGATACACTTAATAAGGGAATAATGTATTGATGTCTCCAGTTCCCCTATTTCCCTCTTCCCTGTCTTGAGGACCCTAGCTCAAATCCCCAGCGCCCACATAAAGCCAGATGCACAAGGTGGAGCATATGTCTGGAGTTTGTTTGCAGTAACTGGAGGCCCTAGTGTGCCTGCTCTCTCTCTCTCTCTCTCTCTCTCTCTCTCTCTCTCTCTCTATATATATATATATATATATATATATATATATATATGTATATATCTATATGTATGTATCTATATGTATATATATACATGCCTCTTTCTCCTTTGCTCTCTCTCTCCCAAATAAATAAATAAATTTACAAAAAATAAACTATACATATATTATATTG
This sequence comes from Zapus hudsonius, assembly GCA_004024765.1. Lineage (NCBI taxonomy): Eukaryota > Metazoa > Chordata > Mammalia > Rodentia > Dipodidae > Zapus > Zapus hudsonius. The sequence continues at coordinate 63,601 of PVHP010000328.1, read as the reverse complement.
TCAAAAAAACTAAAAACAAAGTCAACTAGCTGATATTTCAGCTGAGCATTCACCATTTGCTGTAGAAAAAGGATGTCAAAAATCACAGGGCTCCATCTACTGACAAGTCACTGAAGAGCTCAGTGCAGTAGGAATGAAGGGAACTCTCACACAGACAGCTAAGCATGGACACATATACATTTATAGACATGGTTTTCATTTCATTAGTGTATAGTGCTTCAAGCAATGGGTTCATTATGACATTTTCATACACATATAAAGAACTTAGATCATATTTACCCTTCCAAAGCCTTTCTCTTCCACTGGTCAATGAATTTATCTAGATAAGACTACCTGGATGACCAGGGAACAAACTGTCATGGGTTCAGATTCTCTCACAGGCACCGCAGTGTTAACACTTTTTGTGTGTACATTGCATGGATATATGCATGCTCATATATGTATGCATGTGTGTGGAGGGCAGATGCTGATATCAGGTATCTTCCTCAATCTCTCCCCATCTGGTTTTTAAGATATCTCACTGAACATAGACCTCACTGATTCAGCTAGACCAAAGAGCCAGCGAGCCCTCAGGAATCCTTTCTTCACTTACCAGCACTGGGATGGTGGCATGTCCCACCACGGATGCTGGGGCTCTAGACTCATGCCCTCAACTCGAGCCCATTGTGCTAAAGTTGTAGCAAAACCATAGAAAACCTTACATTTCATTTCAAATATAGGAGGATGGACAAATATGGATCCCTATACACAGTGGGACTCTGCATTTTCAAAGGAGGAAGTCAATCTAGAAAAGCTAATAAGTACATTCTACATATGATCTGTGGACACGGTATCTGTTGTAAAAAAAAACTCTCAAGGTTATTAAATCTTTTAATTGATATTAAATCATCATTTTAATATATTTGTATGTATATATGCTCAGTCATATGGAATGTCTAGTACAAGCGCAGGTGTGTCTCTGGTTATGTCAGATGTGTTTGTCAACACTTAGACACACTCGGAAGAATTCTTAGCAGAATTAGGAGCACCAGTTCTCACTACACAGAGGAAAGCATATCTCATTTGATCGCATGTTCTTCTCCACTTTCTCTCATTGCTGCTATTAGTTTACACTTGTCTCATGTATTTTAGAAGTCTGTTTCATCTTATAGACAAGAAGATGGACAGTAATTAAATTAGCTCATAATAGGTAGTAAATGCCTAGGAAGGGCTGACACAGGTTTCTTAGTGCTCACACCAAGGATAAAGGACAACATATCTATCACTTCTAGCATTCATTCCAGCTTTATAAAAGGCCAAGTGAGGGCAGGCATTCTGAGATATTCCATATTAGGTCTGAATATCTAACTAAGGAGTTTAGCTTCATAATGGCTAAGACTACAACTATGTGAGAGTCAGTCATACAACTTTCAGATTGTCAAAGATGATAAGTTTGAACTTGTGTAGCAGGTTTCTATGGATGGTTTAAGTAGGGACACAGTTAATTTCCTCAGAGTTCAATTTGAAACTCTGTCAAATAACTGAGAGACTCTAACCATCAACCACAGTTTCAGCTGTCTCCAAAAGAGTGCCTGAGACAGATTTGTGGGCTGTTGTGCAAGGTGAAACTCAAGGCCACTTGTTCAAACACTATTAAGGATTTTGAGACAGCAGAAGAATCTTAAACTAAGTGTAGTTCTTTGTGAGGAGAGCTTGTGCAATTTTCCTGCTGCCCATGAGGCCACTTGGGCCAACACCTGAGGATTTGAAGGATTCATTTTCTTAGTGAAAAAATAAACTTTTTATTCCCTTCCCTGCTTAGCTGTGAATGTGAAAATTCAGGGAGGAGCAGGTTGCAGTCACCTCATCTATAACCCAGGATGCCCAGGGATGTTGGGCTTGCACTCAGCCCATCCACGTCTGCTTTTGCTGCCTTCTGGACACTTAGCTGGCTTCTACTCTGGTTACCATCAGGTGCTTTGTTGCTGTATTCTCCTCAAATAAAGGAGAGGAGAGCAGCTCCTCTGATTATCCACAGGAAAAGATCCTGGCAGACTCATTGTCCATAAAGATGGCTCTCAGTGGTTTTCAATATTTAAATATTTAACTCCTTTGTCGTTCAAATTACTTAGAATTTAAGGAAAATATGAGAAATTGAACATTTACAAAGGATACTTAAGTTTTTCACTGAGTTTTGTACTTTAAAATGCATTTTATATATAATATTTATGTGTGTTTACATATATGTATCTGGTAAATGTTACATATAAAATTTAAAGTATGAATATGTTAAGTCAATATATCATAGGACATATTACATAGTCCCTATATTCAATACATCTTGGAGTACAACCTGGATACACATTTAGTTCTGTTTCTACAAATGTAACAATAATTTACTGATTAACATAAGGTGGGAAAAGACAATTCAGAACTTAGCTGGTTGATGTGAGACAAGGTTACAGCGTGGATCCTCTGGCCATCACTAGCTGGTCCCAGAGCACCGAGGACCAGTTGGCTTCTATGGGACATTGTACAGGAAGGTCTGCAGCTATGCAAGATGAAGTTCTGCATGTGTATATGAAGTTATGAAGCGTGCACAGGATGGTCTGCAGTGTTATAAGGAAATTCTGTAGCTATAAGGAGGTTCTGCAATGCACAGGAAATTATGCAATATTGTATCACAGACTCCACTTTTAGAAAATAAAACCTTTTCTATATTTAAAGCAGATCTTCTAACCTAAAATACTTCAGGGATCACAATTTAAGGTTCGCTTGCTGTTCTAGCCAATAAAACCTTACCAGAGTTTAGCTGCCAGTAATGACGGATGATATAGGCTACAAGCAAGGTACTTCTTAGTCTTCTGTAAATCCAGTCAGTCCTGTAAGCAATGTGTCACCTGCTGCTTGCTGAAAGAAGCTTCTTCCTGCCCTTCCCCTATCTTTCATTAGTTCGGAATATCATTTTATTTTAGTTCCCATTACTTTTTCTCTTAAATGGATCTGCATTTGGGGTGGTTATGAGACCATATAGTCCCAAGTCTGGGCCATCAGATTTGTTCTGAGAATTTTATATCCTTTTCAGGTTGTAACAAATCTTCAAGCTCAAACAAATAAATCATCAGCAAGAAGTCCAAGAGGTCCACACATTAAACCAATGGCAGCCACTCCTGTCTACTCTCTTCAGGAGAAATAAGGCTGTGCCCCTGGATTGTCACTCTAAAGAGCTGTGAGATTAACTTTTGGTCACATAAGCAGTGTGTTCTCAGCCCTTCTCTCCAGGACTCAAGGAACAAACTGACTTAATAACACAGGGCACACCACTAAACTGTGAAACTTGCTTCCACAGGTTTCAGAAGGTCTTTCCACCACACGCTTACCAATGTGATAAAATTCTGCTGCCTCAATCCTTTTTCCATCTAAACAGAAAAAGTCACTTCCATTTTAGCTAAAATTAATATGTGTTAATATATTATCCATTGGCTATTGGCGTCTTTATGTTTTTCATTTCAAACTATGGCATGCAAGACCTTGTGTCTTGGTCTTGAACTGTACTTGTGACATGGAGGTGCTGGGGCTCAGTTTCTCTGCATCCAGGCTTGGTCCTCATGTCTTCTAGGTCATGTCCTCTAGGTGATGTCTCTGCATCCAGGCTTGGTCTTCACGCCTTCTAGGTCATGGAGAGTAGGGAACACACGATAGACAATGGAGAAAGAGTAGTGTTTTGACTGGCTTTCTGACTCACTCTTTCTAGTGTTGTCTAGTTTCTAGTGTTTTAGTGTTGCTCGTTGTGTGTGACAGGCTGTGGCACTCCATATGCTCAGGTAGGGCTTGGGGTGCTTGCCTATGTTGGCTGGAGTGGAAAGTCGGGAGTCTCATCATCTCTGGACGCAGAGTCTCTTTTCTGATTCTGAAGCTTGTGGGGCTCTGACATTCTTGGGTCTTTCCTCCTCCACTGGACTAGGGCTACAGGTATGTGTGACCACACCCAACTGTTCTGAAAATTAGAGATGGAAACTCTACTGGTGTGAGGCCCCTGGGCCCTCATGCTGGTGCAGGAAGCACACTTGACCACTGAACCATCTCTTTAGCCCTAGTGTTCACTAACAGCTGTGCTGAGTGGTGGTCTGCATTGCACGAACTCCACATTTAAAGTGTTAGATTATTTATTCTTTGACATTTTGCCTGCACACCTATTCTCCACAGCAGACAAACTTAATTCCATCACCTGAAACTCTTCCCACAAGTACTTATAGCATTTTCCTAAAGGTCCCCCCTTGCCCAACATATGGAACCACAAAATGGCTTCATACAGAAGTTTCCAGATTTTAGGATTTTACACAAACTACATTGTACAGTACCAGCCCTTCCATTTAACATGAGCATTTTGTGATTCATCCTGTTGTATGGTGTATATCAGTTTTTATTACCCAAAACTATTCCATTGCACGGATGTTATTTATTTATCCATTTGTGTTTGTTCTTTTTTGTCTTATTCTGTTTTTGCAACAGGATTTCTCTATGTAGTGCAGGCTAGCCCCAAACACATGATCCTCCTGCCTCATCCTCCCTGTGCTAGGATTACAGCTGAGCATTGTCATGCATAGCTTGTGGGTGTTCTCATACTGCTGGCTTATCCCCTCAGCTCTTTTAAATTAGGCTGGCACCACACATTCGTGTGCACACGCTTATATGTACTCATTTTCTTGGGGTGAATGTCTAGGAGTAGAATTATGAGAGTTTAAGAGTGAGACCCCACACAATGTTGCCAAGCTCCTCCTTAACCCCTCCCCAGTCAGAGCTTTGCCTTGCTTCTTACTATATCAAAATGATTATTATTAATTCTTGTTTCTCAAACATATATGTACTTCTGGTGCTTTTATTTCTTAAACTTGTATGTACTTTCTGATGCCTTTCCCCCCCCCCAAATTCCACACCCCACTACCCTAACAGCAGTTAGGGTTATTTTTTCAGAGGGGGGGATTGTGACAGGGTCAGGCATCTGCAGAAACAACCCCTCCCCTTGAGTGGGAGGTGTCTAGCTAGAGCTACAACCTAGGGGCTAAAACTGATTGGTCAGATATGAACCAATCAGCTGTCTCTCTGACTTACCTGGAGAAAACTTAAATTAATTTCCCTAGAAGAAAGCCCTTCCCCACATGGCAGGCCAGAAGAAGGATCTCTAAATCTCCAGGCCTTAGAAAGGTAAGGCCTACCTCCACCCCAATGGCTAGGGTTGGGGAAGGCTCCAGACTTTTTCCCTCATGAACCTCTCCTCATGATGGGAGCTCCCTATTATCTTTTCTTCTGCTGCTTATTTAGCTGAACAATATAAGTTCTGTTAAACTCTACATTTTCTGCCCACACTAGTGGCTGGAGAACTCTGTAACTCCCCATGTTCCCTTAAATAAAAAAGTCTCCCACTATACCTTACTATCTTGTTGTCTATGATTTTAATTCTTTAACTTTGTAGACAAGAACTCGGGTACTCTTTAAACTTTGGGGTGCATTGGAATTTTTGCTGGGTGTTATCTAAATTCTAACCTCCAGCTCACCCTGTTACAGAATGACAAGTTACTAAGTGCATATTCTTTTGAGTGTTCAGCAGACGTCCAGACTGTTTTCCATATTCACACCTTCAGAATTGCCACATATTTGCTCAGACTCCCTGTCTCACTCTTACTCTATTGTCGACACTCTAGGTTTTTAGATTGCATTTGTTACTCCTCTACTGTCCACCAGTGCTGAGCACCTGCTCATGTTCTTTATTCACTTCATGCAGTTTATTTGTTAAAGGTCCTGGTAAAAATCACTTGCCTAGTTTTTTTTTAATTATGGTGCCTATTAGATTTTTATGTATTTTGAATACAATCCTTTCTGTGTTTTTAAAATATTTTGTCCCAAATTATGGCTTATCTTTATATTCTTTCAATTGTGCCTTTAAAAGACATTTTTAATTTTAATAAAGTCCAAGTTGATAGTTTCATAGGTTTATAATAGAAGTATATGTATATATATACATATATATATATATATATATATATATATATATATATATATATATATATATATATATATATATATACATCAGCAACCTTGTTCAAGAGAGGCTGAGATGAAATCCTCTTTTAGAAGTTAAAGTTTTATTAGCTTTGGAAGTGCCATACCAAAATCGCACAGTGCATGATCTGAAGCCAAAGACAGAGATAGACAGACAGACAGACAGACAGACAGACAGACAGACAGACAGAAAGAGAAAGAGGGAGGGAGGGAGGGAGGGAGGGAGGGAGGGAGGGAGAGAGGGAAATCCCAGAAATCTCAAGAAAAAGAAAGGTGGTCTCATTTTATAAGTTTGTGGGGAGAAGTAAAATTCTACATGCCAGGAGCCGATCCCTTGGCCACAGGGGGTGGGTCTTTTCTCTCTGGCCTTGGTTCCTGGGCAGTAGAGCCTCTTAGTTATCACATGTGTTCTAACCCAAACCATCCATATGTTCTTTTATGGATGGTATTTGATGATATGTTCTTATGATTGGGTGTTGTATTTAAGCATTTATTTATTTTTAGTTTTGCATCTGTTGGGATTAAAGTTTTCATTAAACAATTATCTATAACGTCAAGGAAATTTGTTTACTTTCTTTCAGCGTTTCTGATTTCAAGGATATGAGACCAATAGAATTTGACTCAGCTCTTGCTTATGTTGTCTTTGTGTTTTTCATTCTCATTTTCTCTGTATTTCATTTAGGTATCTTCCATTACTTTACCTCTGATTCACTAAAAAGAAATTTCTAGAAGTTCAACTCTGTCACTAATCACATCCAGTGCATTCTTCACACCAGCCATTATTGCTCTCATTTGTAAAACTGTGATACAAACTTTTTGGCATATGTCTCTATTCATCTTTCTGAATATGAGATATAATAATTATTGATAATATCCCACCTTCTAAATATGCTGTCATTCTCAGTTCTACAGCCACTTAAATGGGCTCATTTTTCCTCTTGCTATAGATTTTATTTATGTTTTTTGTTTCTGTCTATACTTGATGAAATTTTGATGGCCTCTCAAAATTCCAATTTTTTGGAGTGCTGGCTGTATTTTCACACCTAGAAATAGTTTTGCACTCTTGTGTGGAAATCAGCCAAGTTAATTGGAAACTATTTGATCTGTTGATATGCTTTGAAAGTGAAATGCTCCCCCACAAGTGTTATGTGTTAAAACCTTGGTCAACAGATAGTGGAACTGTGTAGATGGTGGTGGGAACTATAGACAATGGAGTCCAGCTAGAGGAGGTGGGTCGCTGACAGCATAACTTTGAAAGTTATACTTGGTCCTCTCCCCCCTCTACTTCCTGTTTGCCATGGATATCAATAATCTATATAGGCCATACTCACCTACTGTAATGATGTTTTGCACAAGTACATGGGCTAAGCAGCCATGGACCGAACCTTCCAAAGCTCTGAGCCAAAATAAGTCCTTTCTCCTTATGTTGCTTTTCTTGGCTATTTGATCACATTGTGTGGCTTTTCCTGGAGAGACATGAACAAATATCTTCTATTCACTCCAAAAAGGACACCAGTGACATACCAAAGAAATTATTCCACCAAAAGTAGAGTTGCACTTTTGGGAAAATACATTTAATCTTGCTTCAAAATAAAATTAGGTAGTAATCAAGATTCATTTTAAAAAGAAATATTTTGGAAAATGATGCTTGTCATGTTTGTTTGACCCTTTGTAAAGTTGTCCAACAGGTGATGGCTAATCTATTTTAAATGCTCACATTTCTACACTTTATAAATTTGCTAACAAAACTTATAGGAAAAGTTTAAACTATTAACATTTCAATTGAAGCAAGTAGATTTGAGTCAATTTGTTATATATAGAAAGATATATTTACATGGAGGTATCTATTTATATTGATTTGTAAGAGCAGTCAAGATGTTTGAGAAGAGTAGAAGCCAAGTAGCTAAGTTTTAGTAAAATTGGGGAGAGCATGTAAATAGAAAAGTAAATTTCTTGATCTAGTTGCAGTAACCAAAGTGGAAACTTGCCCCTCTTCCATTTTGGATGAAAGTGTCTTTGAGATGTTCTGTTGTAGTAAGTCAGACACCACTGGGATGAGTCTCCAAACCAGGCACAGTTATGGGAGGAAAAGATTTGTTGAAGCTACAGATCTATGATGGTGAAAGTGGCTAGACCCCTTTCACAGGTCCAAGCAGAGAGAGAAACCCATCACCCACACCACACACACTAATATAACAGGCAGGCAGGGGTCCTTGGAAGAGAAATTTCTTTGCCCTTTATATAGCCTTGGGGTGGGATCTTGCAACCCTATCACAGACTTTTTGGCTTTCTGAATCTCTGTAATTTCCTTCCTGCCCTGCCCTCCCAGGAAGGGATGTTCATTTCTAGCTCTCCTGAGCTTTCTTACATCCTGCCCCTTCCTGAGAGGCTTCCTTCCTATGAACATCATCAAAGACTCACCCAAGATAATTAAAAAGATCAAGTAGACAACAAGACCTAACCATCACAGGTGTCATTCCAATTGTGACATATCTTAAAAGTAAGCATCAATATAAATTGTATTTAGAAATAGCAATTGTTCTTTCATAGAGTGTCAGAAAATTCTTTTTTTAAATGACATATTTGAAGACAGTTCTTTCATTTTAAAATGGTATTAACACATTTTTTGAAGAGAAAAGGTTTATACAACTCATAAATTTTGTGGTGGAGGAAGGACAAAATTGAGGTTCAGTCACTTTGTTTTCCAAAGAAGGAATGGTGAAGCCATACCTGCTGTGATGGCACAGTGCCTCCTGTCTTTAGGGTGGGAAGTGACAGGAGGTAAGGCCAGCTGCCTGCCTGACTGGGACTGGCACATTGCCTTCTCTTCACCACACATCTGCAAAGTATGCATGCTCCCATCACCTTTCATTGGGAATGATGATTGAATTGTGTGGTGCTGAGCCTTGCACATGAGAGAAAGTCCTCTACCCATCAGGTACCTCCCCAGCCATTGAAACACTAAGTTTTATTCGGCCCACCATAGGCCTGTGCTCACATTTAAGGACATACAGAACAGATTCAATCAAATCCAAGTCTTTTTGCTTCACACTCACGCTTTATGCCCTGTTCCTTCCTCCACAAGACAGACTGGGTTTCAACTTTGAGTATCAGGCAAACTTACTTAGATTGGTGACTTCTCTGGAACTTAGAGTCATGCAGGTATGCATGTGCAATGAAATTAGTTCAATTCTAATGACTGGGGGGATCCACTAACTGAAGAGACCATAGAGATGCCATTTATCCCATACTCCCAGCTACAATGGACAATGGAAAGCATGATATAATAGATAAATCTATGAGTGAGAATGGTGGGGTTGAGGGGCCAAAATACCAAGCACATTACAGGCAAGCATAGATGCTTCAAATTTATCCCCAACCACTGGGATTCAGACTTGAACCTAAGCATCTTCTAGACATTTACCAATGCATTTCAGGGAGTTTGAGATGTTTCAGAAAATATGTGTAAAAACTATGTCAGTTTCTGCACTTATTAACTTTTAAGGAAGCAGAGCCCTGGCCTCATCAGATATTGAGAGAATTTATGGCCTTGAACTCATCTCATTTTGGAGTCTTCTTTATTAATGGTCAGAATTACTTACAACATGAAAGTTTTCATGCTCTTGTATCAATAATGAACAAGAGAGACAAAACCTTTTCTCTTGTCTGCTTTAAAAAATGTGTGGAGTCAGCGAATTGATGAAGTAGGTATCAAGGCATCAACACACTACACCGTGTATAATATAAGCAGATTCCCAGCCAGCATCTGGATTGTAGATGCATGGGCTCTGTCCACAGTGCTGAAAAAACTGGTCAAATAGGCCCAGGCTGCCAATTTAGTACAATATTCCAAAACGTTTTTCTCCTCATCAAAGGACAGTGATGGAGCAAGAAGAGGCAGATACCTTCTAATCAATGGCTTGGGTTGCAGCAGGAAAAGACCTCATTATAATGGGTTTATAAATATGATTCAAGTATATAATGCCACACAATAGAGAGACACTATGCCCTGTAAGTGGTTCTGCATGCTCCATCAATCCCCAGCTTATGCTCCTAGGGGAAACTCAAGCACAGGTTCCTGTGAGCCTCTAGCTGCAGCTGTGCCATAAACTGAGCAATACCCTAGTGACGTATGTTTGGTACCTAAAGACATTCTGTCCAATATGTGACATTGACTTTTTTGACACTGAATTCACCAACAACAACACTTGGTTCAGATGACTGAAGAGAGCTTACCTAGCACATATTTTCACCATGAGGCACAGGCTAGCCTTCTCCTTCTTAGGAATAGACAGCTCTTCATTTTAAATCCAAGAAACAACAAAAGGATTTCAGTATTAAGCATGGGCTGCAAGAAAGATGGTTTTCAACCAAGAAAGAGGTGTCAAATGGACAAGATTGAAGCTATGGAAGTGTCTACCTTGCAGATGGTCAGGACGTTGGATAATGAGAAAGCCACATGTGTGTAAGTCCTCTGGAGTTTGTATTAAGGCACAAAGTGCTTTTTCCTCACAGTGTGGCTGTGTTGTAGTTTGGTTGTGGGATTATATCATACTCTAGATGCTGTATTAGGTAATAAGAAGAGCAGGATCCATAGACAGAATCAAGCTGAAGAGAGATAGGGAAAAGATACAACATTCTTCTCTGGCCTCTGCACCTGAGTGCACAGGGCAGGTGTATCTGCACACACACACATGCATGTACCATATACACAGTACACCACACACTCACACACCATCTAACACATATTAAACTCACACTGTGCATGCAAGCATTTATGTACCAAAAATAATCTAGAAATGATTTGAGGAATACAAAAAGATATGCATGGTTTCCATGAGAGTAGGTCCATGTTATATGAAGACCTTGGACATTTATGGACCATGGTGTTCTCCAGAGGCACATGTACTGTGGACAACAAGGGATGGCTAAGGGAAGGCTATGGATGAAAACTTACAGATAAGCACAGTCGGTTCAAGCATTCCCTTGAACACAGCACACACAATATTGAGTGGATCACTCACAGACCCCGCCTTGCTTGTTCTAAAAAAATATAGGAAAGCCTGAGTTTAGGGAAGATCTCTAACCTGTGTCTTCCTAGACTCACAGGAGTAGGCTTCTGTTTAAGAATGATTTAAATTTCACATAGCAAAGGGTGAACAAAAAGTAATTTGACAAAAAAAATCAACTATATTGTGTGGCAGCTGCCTACTTTTATACATGAACTTTTAATTTAAAAAAAGTTTATTTCTTGCTCTTGCAGTAATGACTGAGTGCTATTTAGTATAAGGTTTAGGAAGGCAGCTTAGGAGCATTTTGTCATTTGTGATAAGTTGCAGTGAGGGCTTTTTAGCTTAAAATGGCAGTAAAAAGAGACTTTAAGAGGCTAATTCCTGGTCTGGGGATGTAACTCAGTGTCAGAGCACTTGCCTGGCATGCACCAGGGCCTGGGTTCAATAACCAGCACCACAAATAATAAGGCTAAACATTAATGACAAAATAGAAGGTATATAATAGTCAATACCATGAAATTACAGACTTAATCATTTTGGAGGTGAAAAAATTAGTTTGACAGGAAGAGACAAATTTAACCAAGGCCCTGGTTGCTGTGAACAGAGCAGGCTCTGGTTACTCTGAGCTCCATTGCAATGGTCTCATGTAGAGGTTGAATCCCAACCTCGACATACAGTTTTTGTCTATTTCAAAGTTAGAAGTTTCCAGAATTTTGATTTTATTGTGTCCCTTTTACAGCTGGTGTGATGATGAATCAGGCACCGTGTAAAGTACTCAACTTCCAGTACTGGGTACAGTGTGAGGTCTTTGTGACTTAGCCTTCCAAGGCCACATATGACCAGGGGCTGCATAGCTCTTCACACACTGGCCATGTTGGTGCACAATGGGATGTTTCATATTATACTCTCTAGAGGAAGAAGCCCAGGTTGGCTCTTCCAGCCATTATGGAACTTGAGGAACTCCTTCCTGGGCATTGGTGTTACTGTAGAATGGAAGGCTGGCTTGCATCCACTGCTCACTGTCCACAGCATGGTGAGAGGAGCTGGATCAGAAAACATGTGAGCTCACATGGTGTGGGGATCTGCAGGTGCGGTCACTTTAATGATATTGACAGAGGACCAGCTTGGCTTGTAGGGGAGGCTTGACAGAAGCAGAGGAACATTCTCAGGAAAAAAAAAGACTCATAGCTGTGGAAACAGGTTGGAATAGTGTGCCAAATGGGTCAGGAGCCAAAAATAATGGTCCTCTCGAGGAGAAAGCAGGGGAAGGGACCCTTCACATGAAGGAAGGCAGCCTTGCCAACACTTGAAGTTCTGGGCTTTTGCTTTTCAGAGCTGTTAGTTGATAACTGCATAAAGGTTTCATCCATTCGTCTAATTCGTTATAGGAATTCTGTGGTACAAGAACCTTCTAGAACAGTTTCCACCACATACTTGAAAAGCCTGGTCACTGACCCCTGTGTGGATCAGATGGAGGTCAGAGGCTTGCCTAAATGAAGACAAGCACCCACGGAAGGGACAGGATGTCAGATTATTTCTGAGATTCACCCTCCTCCTTGGAGCTGTCTGTTGAAAAATTGTAAGTGAGGATTTGAGCACAGTGAGCTTTATTTTGTTTTCTTAAGTTCCTCCCAAAGGGCTGCCTCTTTAATGGGAAAACAGGCCTGCTCTGTGCCCTCCTCATGCACGAGATGACTGGCTCTACCAGCCAGTCTCTCGGAGAAAAGACAGACCAGTGCTTTAGAGAGATAATGACCAGTGGATCCAAGAGCTGAAGGATAGTGTGAGTAAATGAGGCCAAGGCAAGAGTAGGGGCCCACCCTAGTGGGAGGGCAGGCAACCATTCAACCAAACACTCATGGATCCCAGGAGTGTCAGGGGAGGAGAGGGCTCTGGCCTGTACCACACCCGCTCTATCTCAGGCTCCACCTCGTTCACTGACTCAGTGAAAGGGCAGGCGAGGCAGGATCCTGGACTAGAGATGTTCCTAGACTGTCGGGCATGTTTTGCATTTCATTGCTGCTTCATCTGTCACCCAGACCCAGGCTAAAACTGGCTCTTACTGCAACTGATACCATACAGTATAGCTCACCTGCCAGGGAGGACAGGAGGCAATCCCCTCTATAATCTTGTTGTAGGCATTTGATCTGAAATTTCTTGTTCTCTTTAGCAATTGGGCTCTTCATACATTGACTGTCAGAAAGAATGCTTGTGGACTAGAAAGATGGCTCAGTAGTTAAAGGCATACTTGCTTGCAAAGCCTATGGGCCCGGGATTCATTTTCTCAGTACTCACATAAAACCAGATGTACCAAGTGGCTCCTGCGTCTGGAGTTTGTTTGCAGTGGCAGGAGGCCCTGGAACACTCATTCTCTCTCTCTCTCTCTCTCTCTCTCTCTCTCTCTCTCTCTCTCTCTCTCATAAGTAAATAAAATATTTAAAACATGTATTAAAATTGCAAATGAAGTTTGTGCCAGGCACGGTGGTGCATACCTTTAGTCCTGTAACTTGGGAGGCTGAGGTAGAAAGATCACTGTGCGTTCAAGGCCAGCCTGGGCTACAGAGTTAATTCCAAGTTGGCAAGAGTGAGACCCTACTTCAAAAAAAGAAAGAAAGAAAGAAAGAAAGAAAGAAAGAAAGAAAGAAAGAAAGAAAGAAAGAAAGAAAGAAAGAAAGAAAGAAAGAAAGAACATGAAAAGAAAGTTTGTTTGCAAGGCAAAAAGAGCTTATCATGATGTCATGATAAAGCAGACCCGCAACCATTCAGTAACAGGGACATTGTCAAGATGGCATTGTCATGTTCCTCTCTCCTTCAGATATTTATGTATATTCAAGCAGAGAAGGGGGCACACCATCTCTCCAGCTCTCTTCTCTGCCTCTTAACCTATGTAAAGCATTCTCTGTCTTACTAAGCCTATTAAAAGACCTGTGGTTCCATTCATTCACCCCTGTAAGTTACAGCACTTTATCTTACGTATTTGGAAGAACCTGTCCTCTTCCATCTGTAATGTAGGGATTTCTATGCCTACACAAACCTTATGAGCTAAGGAAGCTCCACTTTCCCAGGACTTGTCTCTCAAGCGTTGACTAGGCATGACTACAGGGACTGTGATCTTCTCCTGGCCTCAGTCTCCACATCAGTAACATGAGCAATTCAGCACAGATTATCTGATTCTCGCCCACAAATATCTCTCAGACCTGCCAGATCAGTTATGATGATACAAGTCTTAGAAGCAGCTTTTATTTCGTTTGTCTTCTAATCCAGGGTGACAATATTTGACTAGTAGTGTCACTGGGAACTACTTGTATATCTCAAATCTATCATTGCTTGCTACATTTTAGAATTTATCATTATACAGGTGTATGTATGTGTACATACAGGTATGTTGGTATTTTCATATGTGTATGGGCACATGTGTATGCGAAAGGAGAGACCAAAGGCAGAAAACATGTGAGCTGACATGGAGGGGGGATCTGCAGGTGTGGTCGCTTTAATGATATTGACAAAGGACCAGCTTGAATTGACCACTTGAAAATTCCAGAGATCTGGACTCAGTAAAGAGACCTGTCTCAAGGAAACAAGAGGCTGAGCAATGGAGGGGACACCTGATGTTCCAATTTTCAAATGGACAGTGATTGGGGAAGGTGGAGTGAGCCTTAAAGAGATAAGGACCAGTGGCTCAGAGAGCTAGATGGTAGTATGAGTAAATGAGGCCAAGGTGTGAGTACAACTTGTACTCACAAGTTGTCAGATGTCTCCCCCAATCGCCGTCCACTTTGGTTTTTGAGACAGGATCCTTCATTGAACCTGGTGCTCACCCAATGCAGGTAGACTAGCACCAAGCCCCCAAGGATCCACTTCCCTTGGGCTGGAATTACAGGTGTGTGTCATGACACCAGGCTTTAATGTGGGTGCTGGGGATCTAAACTCAGGAAGACTACCTACCTGCATTTTGCCTACTGAGCCTCCCTCCCAATCCAGACTCCATGCCTTCCATGTCTTCCCTTTGAAGTTTATTTGCATCATTATTTTATCATGTTTGCCTTCTCTCTATGTTTGGCTTGTTAGCTATATTCTTTCCACCTTGCTTATTAGTCATTCTGAGATGACAGCCCACATTCAAGACATTAGCATGTACCATTACACGCAGTCCCACCGCTTTCCCAGATGGGCATCCTTTGCTGTGCTTTATCGCCAATGACCCCCATTTGTGTGTTATTGTGAGAGAAGGAATTATATGATTCTTTTCTTGCAGATGCATGAAATCTCACAAGACGTTCTTATTATTTTTCAGACCACGATCACTTTAACTCACCTTCGTGTTCACAGTTTTGTTTTCTCCCTGATCCTTCATGCTTCTCTGAGTTACAATTTTAATTTTCCTCCTTAATTGAAAATCTTTTACTATTTCCCTTAGTGTGGATCTGCTGACTCCACTCATTTAATTGCTTCTGTATAGGAACATTCCTCCCTTTACTTTCATTTCTGCAAAACATTTCCTCTGGATTAGCAATGCCTCTCTTTAAACATTTTCAGCATAGAATGTCACTGTCTTCTGGGTTCTCTTTTCTTCTGAGAAATAAATCATCAATAAGCCTGATTTTTCAAAAAGTTTTTCTTGGTATTTGGTTTCTGGTAGTGATTTTCTTCAAGGTTATCTCAGTTGGGATTCCTGGAGCTTATTTCACTTGTTAGTAAATGTCTTTCATCCTGTTTGGAAAGTTATTAGCCTTTATCTTTTATTTTTGTTCTTATTTTTTCTCTTTCTCAGGTTTTTTTTTTGCATGTAATAACATTTTATACTATGCTTCACATATGTATTTTACTCTGTGTGTGTCTGTGTGTGCGCACACACATACACACATTTGTGCATGTGTAACCAGTGTGATATGGTGTGTGTATGTTGAACTCTTGTGCAAATATGGTGCCCCGTGTGTATACAGGAAGGCAAGAGGAGAACATCAGGTGTCCCCTCCATTGTTCACCCTCTTGTTTCCTCAAGACAGGTCTCTTTACTGATTCCAGATCTCTGGAGTTTTTGGCAAGCCCCAGAGTTTCTCTGGATTCTGCTCCCGGAAGACATGCTTGGCCATGGTCATCTATTGACATGGTTTCCAGGGAATCAAACTCAAGCAGTCTCAGACCTTCATGTTTGTAGAAGAAGCACTCTTAGCCACTAAGATATCTCTCTAGCCCATATCTTATAGTCTTTCATGAATTTAATATTGTTTTATCTATATTTAAATCACTGTTTTGTGCATATTTCCAGCTCACTAATTTTATCACAAGCATGTTATTATTAAGTTTTCAGTTGTAGAGTTCCAATTTTACTTATTCATTTATTTTTTGTTTTTGAGACAAGGTAATTCAGACTGGCTTTAAACTTGCTATGTGGCTCAGGCTGGCCTCAAACTTGTGATCTTCCAGATTCTGCCTCCCAAGTACTGGAATTAAAGGTGTGTGCCATCATACCTGGCTTCCACTATATTGTTAAAGTAATTTTCATGACTCTGAAATTTAGCATTTTGTTATATTCTTTGAGCATTTTCCTGATAATTACATTCCTATACCATAGCCTTAGTGTTTCTGGTATAGGCTGGTGTTTGGGGGAGGGTGGAGGTTGGTCAAATCTGGCTATATGCTTGTTTTGCTTTATTTTGCTTAAATTATGAATACTGTAAAGAAATACTTTCACTTTGTTCTGAGGACTGTATTGTGTGACCTTCCTCCAGGAAAGGTTTGTTTTCACTTGTTCCTGGTATCTAGGTTACAGATAGAACACCTCAGTCCAAACATGTCAATCATGTTATAGTCCAAAGCTCTGGTTCAGCTCCCATGGAAACAGAGCTATTACCAGTTTACCTTGCTTCCAGGGAACAGCAGTATGGCTGAAAGCTCTGCTGATTTTCAAGGAACTTCCTTCTCAGAATGTCAAGAGCCCTGGTTGTGGACTCTCAGGTAAGCAATTTTGGGCAAGCCTGTGTTCAGATTCTCAGATCAAATGTCTTAAGCAAGAAGCTGGTCTCAACACAGAGCGAGCACTCTGGTTCTCTTGCCATGAGACTTAGCTGCATGGGCCTTGGATACATTCTGATGCCTTCACATTGGCGACCTGGAGTCTGACTTTTGCCCTTAGGATTAGCATGAGGATTACTCTCAAATAATATCATTTGCCATTTCTAGGCCAGAGATATGTTCTTGTCCAGTCTACCAGGAGTGATTGCCTTAGTTAGCTATGAAGACCATTCACTAGGGGAGACCATTTCCAAGACCCTCCCAGAGTTAATACTACACCAGGACACATTAGGGAGGTGACAGCAACATTCCATGACACTGAGGACATGCATCACACTGAATCCATCAGCTTGGTTATTAAAGGACTTGGGTCTTGTGAGGCTGGATGATTCTCACAGCTGCCATGGAAAACTCTGGAGTGACCACACAAGTGTGGGTGTTCTGGTGCGCTTGACATCTCCTTGCTTCTCTGTGCTTCTCCTGGCATAGGGAGCAGGGTGCTACCCACTCAGTCCTGAGAGCCTCACTCCTCCAAACAGCAGCAAAGGATGCCACAGGGGAAAAAGCCCTTTCCCTCTCTCACCCTGGTACATAGTGCTTCAAAGGGGTCATAGCTGCAGATCTCACTTCCAGGATCACACAAAGCTCTGCCATCCAAAACCTTCTGGCATGTTCTAAAGGAACACATGACATGAATAATAACTATAAAATTACAATCACCCTGTGAATATTCTTGCAGACCACTGCGGAAAGCCTTATTAATAGTAAACTAGAAAAAAAAACACAAATAAGGTATTTTTGTTCAAAATCAATTCATATAAAGAAGATATTTAAGTATTTGATGCCATAACTATAAAACACAAACTTGGACATTTTCATATTCTGAGAAGTTCAGCTCATTCAACCATGACCCAGAGGGAGTGTGTTCAACCTCACATCTCTGAAATCACACCCACGCACACCCAGGTTCACGGTTTCCTGATCCTCTATTGATCTAATCAACCATGTAACTTTCCACATCAGATAGAAATCATAGAATTAAATGATGAGGCAATAGGCTACTGGGAAGTTATTTTGAATTCTTATTCTTTTACCTTTTCTTAGAATTTTTACCAGATACAAGTAGCATACTCAGGACAATACTTGCCCAGATTGTATGAGTCAAGTTCTAAACCCAAGACAAATCGATAACATATTCTACAGCTTCACAGGTGGTCATATAGAGAACAAGCCACATGTCTGCCTTGTTTAATGAAACAGAAAGAAATCAAAACTGTAGTTGATCTTGTGTCAGGATAGGAGACCACGCCTGAGATTTCAGACACCAGCACATGACCCCGCCATGCTCTCCCATATTTAAGCATTTTCATAAGTCTTAATTAACAAAGTCTTCTAGCTAAGGGATGCCTTTCTCTTTCAGGTCCAGAGGGACAAAATGATTTTCTAGTCCAGACACCGACTTAATGCCTGAGGTTCAGGGAGTGGACAGCCCTTAGTATGGCATTGGCAGCTCTAGTTCTAACAGGTAGGGCTCTCCAGACATCAATATTCACAGACAAGACCTGAAGGTTCACTGTGGGGCTGCATTCACCTCCCCTAAGGGAGTGTGTGAGCTCAGTTAAGCTCTGCTCTCCTTCTGGGCTACAACCAAATTGATCGGCCTGGATCCCAGACGCCACCCCTGGGAAGAAGCCGTCCTCCACAGGAAAACACTAGGGACACCTGACCAGACTTTAGCTCACCAGTATCCAAGCAAAGTCTGGGAGGCAGAAGAGGGACCAGCCAGACATGTGAGAGGAGCTCTGCCACCAGAGCTAGCCTCTGAATACAGAGTGAGTGTGGGACAGTTCCTACCCAGTGCCAGTTCCAGCAAGTGCTATGGGCACTCAGGATTTGGGACATTTTGCTACCTGTTTGCTTGACAAAGCTTTTCTGAGAGGAATGTAGCAAGCAGCAGGCATGTATGGGAAAACCTTACTGTGCAGCATGTAGAGTTTGAGCCTTGGGCTGGCCCTTCATTTGCTTAGTTAGATTAAAAAGTAATTCCTAGGATGAGCTCCCAGGCTTCATAATGGGGACAGGGCTGACATTTTCCCAAAGCTTCTAATCCTGCTGAAAAGCTGGTGGTATTTACTTCACAAACTCAGATCTGACTGTAAACCTCCCTGTGCCCTACGATTGGTATCTTAGCCAGGCAACTGAGTGAGATCTCTCGTGAGCAGGTATCCTCAGAGCTCTGATCTCACATCCGTACTGCACTGTCCAAGGAATAGCCCATGACTTCCAGGCAGGCTTTGATTTCCAAAAGCACCCATGGCAACCAGGTTCACCTAGGCTCCAAGCAAGACTGCCCTTAACATGCTTCCTACAGAGAGATCTGCTCTGTGTGAATGTGTGTAAGGAGCACTAGAGCATTTACACCAATGAGAACTGCTTGACATTCATTCCTTCATTCTTCTCTCTGTTCACGATCAGACAGTCACTGACTGCCTACTGTGTCCCAGGCTCTGTGGAGATACATGAGGAATGCAAGAGACAAGTCCCAGATTCCAGAAAACTTTCTTCCAATAAGAAAAGTGGAAAAGACCTAGGGCTGGAGAAATAACTCACTGGGTAAAGTACTTGCCTCACAAACATAAGGACCTGACTTTAGTTCTTGCACTCATGGAAAAATGCCTGACCTGGTGACGTTCCTGTTATCCCAGTGCCAGGCAGGTGTACACCAAAGTATCCCTGGGTCTTGCTTACTAGCCAATCTAGCCTAATTATTGAGTTCTGGCCAAGGAAAGACTATGTCTTAAATGAAGCAGAAAGTGTTCCTGATATGACACACAAGGGTCCCTTCTGGCCCACACACGTGCACACACAAACATGTTTTCATACCTGCATGCATAAGAACATGCAAACAAACACTCATGCACAAAAATTTGAAAAAGACTAAAGGAATAATTTAGAAAATTAATCATCGAAGCCATGAAAAATAAAGTCACAGACCTGACTCAGAAAATGACATTGATCCTTACACTAGGCAGGAATAACATTTAGTCAGGGAGTGGCTGTTCCTGTCAGGAGAAGCAGCTTGTGCAAGGACCCTGTGGCACACACAGTATGTGTGGTGAGCTGCAAACTCCATGCTTGAAAGCGATGACTCTCAAGAATTCCGTCCCCAGGCCCCTGATCGGTCCTCGCATTCTGAAGCCCTCACCAAGTCTTTGTTTATGAGGTCTTTGTTTATTGTTCCAGTTGAAAAGCTAAAATGAAATCATTTCCAAATATCATTTGTTTGCATATTTATTCATTGAAACAATTAAAAATTCACTGCCAGTTAATATTAGCAATGCATGTATTTGGAAGATAGCCACACTTTCCACAGCAAGGACCAATGTTCCCAAGAGTCAGTGTTTCATGTTTAGAAATCTCTCATGCTAAGAGAGCATGGCATCTTTCTATGCTTCACTATATGGCAGAAGTGGTTTTGGCCAACACACCTGAAGATAATCCAGGCTCCGGAGCATGTCATTGGGGAAGGGAAGACCTTGGTCACACCTCCAAGGGTACAAGCTAGCCAGAGGCCCTGAAGCTCCATAATCTCCACTTGCTATCAGACTTTGTGTTTGTGGGTCAGGAGTTGGAGGAGAGGGTCAGTGCAGAGCACCTGTGGTCTCGGTGAGGGATGAGGTCCTGGAGGTACTGAGAGGCCATGGAAAGCTGTCAATGAGAACTGAGTCGGGACAGCACATACAATCTGAATTTACCAACGTTATTCATTCTGCCTGGTGAAACATGCCTGGAAGAGCAGAAATGGACTCATAGAACTGGCCCCATCCTTCTAAGAAGTCTCTGAGAGGAAGGAGGCAGAAACTTCAGTTTCTGGACACATGTCAAGGACCCAAATGGGCTGGGTATAGTGGCCTACACCTGTAACTCTACAACTTAGTGATTCCCTGGCATGAGGGGCCAAGGAGTTCAGAATGGAAGGACAATTCAAATTCTACATTGCTCCCAGCTTGTAAGCAAGACGACAGCTTCTTCTCTCTGGTATCCATGAGCTCCTTCCTTCTATTCCCAAACAAACAGCAGGTTCAGGAAGACTTAACAGATACCCATTCCTGGGACCATGAGCGACCAGGAAGACACAGGGCAGAGAGTGAATACAAAGCAGAGCGCAAGACTTCCTCTGAGGTCTGGTCTGTCCCCTGGTTGCTATCACTCTGTATGGTTCTCAGTAGAGCAAATCCAGCCACACTGGCCATTTAAATAGATCAGGTGATGTGAAGGTTTGGCAAACATCACTGGTGTCATTAATTAGCACTGTAAACATGTGTGTACCACGTACATCTGCCTGAGAGTATGCCAGCACCATAAGCCCATGGGCACTCAAAGGCTCGTCAGGAGAGGCAACCTTGTGGAATAGCACCCTAAAACCTACCTTCAGGGCCATACCAGAAACTGCTTAAACTATTTCTAGAACTCTTAAAACAGTCCTGAGCTCATGTTCTGATGTGAGTGTGAATCACATTTGAATAATACTAGAGGCATTTTAGAGGTTTAGTTCATACATAAATACAGATGTTTGGATAAAGTATGAAAACATGTGTGTCCTTTTTATCAGTAAACAATACATTTCTTTATTTAAATTATTTCTTATTCATTCATTCACTCACTCACAGTACTGAGAATTGAACTTGGGGTCTAGAGCATGGTAGGCAAGTGCTCCAGCACTCACCAATATTGCTCACCCTATTTTAAAACACAGGCTGTATTCAAAGATGATTAGGCTGCATGCTATCAGACCAGTCTCTATCATATACCAAACTCGTCATGTGATATTTCTATGTGGACATAAACAAATGCATATGATATTCATTTCGCAGACATCAATTCTACATGACAAGTATATGCAAATCACCATACAGTGAGAGGGACTAGGGGACTCATTAAAAAATTAGGACAACCACGCAGGGCAGGGTCTGTGTAGTAGATTGTGGGGGCTTCTTTGGGGTCCGATTGATTGTGGCAAAGCAGATCTGACTGCACCCAGTGTGTCTGTAACTGAATTCCATCACGAGTGCACCCAGCGAGGTGCAGAACCTTGGAAGGGTATTTTTAGCTGGCTCGAAGGTGCTGGGAGCCTCCCCTCCTTGGAGAATCATTTTTAATTCCCTGGAGCGTGCTCCCTGCCACTCATCTTCATTTGGGACCTGCTCCTTTGCACTGGGGCTGAGCCTCCTTCCTCCGGGCGCCGTGCATCAATGCAGAGCTGATTTGGAGCCGAGCTGGATAATAATAAGCCTTTCAGTGCCAGCCCCACACTTGCCTCATAATTAAGGTCTGATGGTTGTGTTGACGGCAAATGAAAGAAAATGGCTTTGTTCTCCCTTCCCCGGCTTGATTGCGGGTTCTCGTGCTCACCTGAATCCCCCCATTCTGCATTGTGCCGTGATTGCTGGAGTGCCGTAATTGCAGTCTTGGCAGATGACATTTCCAGGAGGCACAGTCTGCAGAGCTCCGGAGGGAACTGACAGAGCGGCTGCATTGACGCTCATCACCGGCACACTCAGGAAATGCCTGCCCAAGTGGAGCTGTGACCAAATACCGGAGCGCTCCTGGAATTTGTCTTACATGGCGATGAGTGCCTGAAACCTGCCTCACCTTAGGTCTGTGGTCCGAAGAGACTGATCCTGGGCTCTGGGAAGGGCTGGGGGTTGTCACACCTTTTACAAAATATCCCTAGGCTGTTTCTCAAGAAGGGGATCAGAAGCACAAACCCTAAGTAACAGCAAACTCCTAAGAAGCTGACACAATGTACATTCTTTTCCCTTCAAAGAGCATTCCTTGGGAAGTGTATATAGCTCCACCTGCTTTTATCAAGTCCCTTAATACATGAAGACAGAACTCAGTGCAGGGCTGGAGAGATGGCTCAGCGGGTAAGGCACTTGCCTCCAGTGCCTAAGGCCCCGGGTTCAATTTCCCAGGACCCACATAAACCAGACCCACAAGGTGGTGGCCCTGGTGCATTCTCTCTCTCTCTCTCTCTCTCTCTCTCTCTCTCTCTCTCTCTCTCTCTCTCTCTCTGCTTGAAAATGAATAAATAAAATATTTTAATTAAAAAAAAAGAACTCAGTGCAGAAAGAAACATTTTATTAACGCATACATAGCTCATCAAAGATGGTGTACTTGCCTTCGGTACTTGAGCCAGAAAGGAGACTGCCTAAAGGTGGGATGTGTATCCAAGAATACAAAATTCAAGAGAAATGGACAAAAACCAGACTGACCTCAGCGAGAATGTCACATAGATCCTCAACTCACGGCCAGTGCCAGCCCCTATCACAGACAGGGTTCTCATACAAGCGTGATATTTACTTAGGGAAGCTCAATTTATTCCATTGCTACTGCAATTATCATTCTCAGGGAAAAACATCAGATCTTCATTTCCTGGTGGCTCACTTCATGTTTACACATCACTCAGCCCACCTGCTGGCATAGATGCCCCAGTTGGCCCTTCATGAGACCTCAGGTGTGTTTCCCTGCTCACAGTCTCAAATCTTCTGCCATAGAAACAAAATTGAAACCTGGCATGGTGATGCATGCCTGTAATCCCAGTACTCTGGAGGTGGAGGCATGAAGGTCAGAAATTCAAGATCAATCTGAGATGCCAGCCTGAGTTAATAAGAAAGAGCCAGGAGGGGTGGCACATGCCTTTAATCCCAGCATTTGGGAGGCAGAGGTAGGAGGATCACTAAGAGTTCAAGGCTACTCTAAGACTACATAATGAATTCCAGATCAACATGGACTAGATCAAGACACCACCTTGAAAAACCAAAGAGAGAGAGAGAGAGAGAGAGAGAGAGAGAGAGAGAGAGAGAGAAACCAAAAGAAAGAAGAAAGAAAGGGAATTAATTTTTTAAAAAGAAAGAAAAGAAAAAAGTAAGAAAAACTGGAACTGTGTGTGTGTGTGGTGGCTCATGCCTGTGACCTAGCACTCAAAGAGGCTGAGGCAGGAGGATTGTTGTGAGTTCAAAGCCAGCCTGGGCTAGAATGAGATCCTGACTCAAAAAAAAAAAAAAAAAGAAATGAAATGAAAAGAAAGAAACACGCTTAAGGACATGACAGAAAACAATTACTCCTTTATCATTCTTTTTAAATTTTCATAACATTTTCTCAAAATACCTACACTATGAACTCAGTTTTAGTATGTGTATGGCTTTTCCCAATAATTATATGACAATATAGTTTAGGGCAAGAATGTTCAGGAGTTTACTTGCTCATCAGCAAGTAATGGAGGTCAGCATTAGAACTGTGATATAGCATGAATGCACCTGTCCTGTTCAGCCAGGAGCATGGGGGCACAGATCTATAGGGTGTGTACTAATATGGAGGAGGTCACTGAGAGGCAGATCTCCCAGGTCATGCTCAGAGAGACTTCTTTCAGAAAAACAGTCATTAGAACCCCACTCAACCATTCCCAACACCTCATATCTATGTGTTCTCAAGACACTCGATGTTGTGTTAGTTGGTTCTTGGCACTATCTACAGAAAGATGGCAATCCATTACAGACTTGCTTTGGTGGGACTCAAGTTAATGAACCTCTTGTTTTGCTATTTAGTTTACGGGCTTATCCAATAAACTTCCTTTTAGAATCTGGCTGCTTTGTGGGCTTGGGTTTTGCATTTTTTCCTATTATATTTACCTATATCTACGGAAGAATGAAGGAAATCATTTTTCAAGTGCCTTCCCCTTCTGTCTCTCACAGAGGTGGGCGCTAATTATTTTAACCAAACAGCCTAAACGCTCAGAGAATGTCATGCCCTCAAAGAGATGACCAATTTTTGTAAATCATTTTGATAGAATGACTATTGTTATTATATGGCCTTGCATCTTTTAAATTATAGACCTTTTTAATCAATACTAATAAAGACCAAAGTGAAACTTGGTTCATAGCATAAATTGGTTCTTTTTAGACAGTGCATTCCTGTTTGCGTGCGTGCGTGCGTGCGTGCGTGCGTGCGTGCGTGTGTGTGTGTGTGTGTGTGTGTTGCTAGCACAGCCAGGGAAACAAAACATACTTTGGGGAACAGAAGAGCCATGACTCCCTCCAAGATTCCTTTTGCCATGATGTAGGAGACCAGGGTGAATGCCTGCTTTCTTGTAACCTCCTCCTGATGCCAGTACTACCCTGCCCCTTCATGGGCCTTGGTTCCTACTCACGGGTGTGAATGGCTTCTCTGTGCCCATGCTTCATGACATCCCTCTGAGAGTTAGGATTTTCCTCATCCAGCCACGCCCTATTTACTATGTTCCTATGGTTCCTGTCTGAGACATCAGCTTGGCCCTTCCATTCCTGGGTGGTCCCTCCACCCTATAGGATGTAATGCACCCACCACCACCACCACCAAGACTTCCTGTCCAACAAGCTGCCTTTCAATGCTTCACTTTCAAGGAAGTCCTCTGATGATGTCACCCCGTAAAACTTCCGACCCCATCTGTCTATAAACCTCCCTAGCTCCTGGGTGAGTCAGCATGGTGCACACCTCTGCCATTGCACTTCCAACTTACATCACGATGGCCTCCCTGCTTCCCTGCCCCACATGAGTTCAGCCTGCACAGGGCCGAGCTTTGCACCTCTTCTGTACCCTGTGTCTAAGGCCCCGGTCAGGGTGGCCGCTCCTTCCCTAACCAGGACAAAGAATATCCCAATGAGAAACAGAGTGTGCCTTGCCATTCTGCTGTGGAATACCAAGCATGCCACTACGCTGCTCTGTGACACATCTGGTCAGTGCCCTCTGTCAATCCGCTAACGTGCCCTGAATCTTTGTAATGGCTCTTTCTGGCTTCCTTCCTTGTGAGAAGAAGAGATTGAGAATGAGAGAGAGAGAGAGAAAGAGAGAGAAAGGAAGAGAGAGATTATAGCCAACCCACACTAACTCAACTGACCTCCTTGAACAGTGGAAAAGTGATATATTTTGAATCAGTGGTGACAAAATATTAGCTATTCTGGGATCAATTACACTTTATGAAGGTAAATTCTTTCCAAGTCATGGGCTTCAAAAGAGTGTTTTCCTGTGCAGGGTTTAAGGGTTGCCATGGGTTCAGGTTTAACAATCCTGAGAATTTTTTCCTTCAAAGCAGAAACTTCAGACAGGGAACTCCTTCTCCTTGGTCAGGGTTCCCAAGGGACAAAGTGAACTCTTGCCTCAGAAGTTCTTCTACACAGTCCTGGAAGCCAGTTACGAGGATGAAAATATCTATACACCCTGCCAGGAAGTATTAGGATCATACCAGTTCTATGAACTTGGCCAGGCCACATTCCTCAAAATCAGTTTCTCTGAAAACAGAGCAAATCAGAGCTCCCTGCCCTATTCTCAGAGCTGGAATGCAAGCATGGTCGTGGTAAGTCCTCTGTCTCAAGGGAAGCAGATAGCTGGAGGACACATCTGTGAGAGTCTCGTTGGCCCACGCACACCCTTCTGCCCCTTATTTGTAGGAGCAGCAGCTAAGCTTAGAGAACATTGGTATCAGATTGACCCTTGGCCTTCCGCGGGAAAGACAGAGCCCTTCTACACAGCAGAGCCTGACAACAGCCAGGGTCACATATGCACCCCTGCCCCTCTTAGAATTTTCTGCTGGGAATGTGTGGCCTTCATTTAAGTTGAATTAATAACGTACTTCAGTCACACCACAATCAGAGCCCTTGAAAGGGTGATTTATCTATATTTTAAGGGAGTCCTTACTTCTAATCTTCTGGTTTTCCATCTAAGGATTTCCTGCAGGTTTTTTTTAGTCCATTGAACAATGTTAGCACCATCTCAGAACGTGCTCTCTCAGAAACAACAAAGAGTTAACCATACACTTGTGCATGCATGCACACCTTGCATACATGTACACATGTCATTTCCTGAATACCCTGCATCCACCCCACGAAGGTCATTCCTGGCAAAGACGCTCACATATAAATATAAGACAGTACAACTGATTCAAATAGCCTCAAGCTCTGTCGTCTTTCCTCACGGGTTATTGATTTCTTTTGGACAAACTTGTCTGCATTTTTCAAACTGATCAGTAAAAATTTCTGTGTAATGTATGCTAGGTATCATGCAAGATACCCCAGAGAATTCATGAAAGAGAGAAGTCTAAGTGGTTAAGCACTACTTTATCACATTTTTGACGTGTATGTAGTAGTGTGTGCATGTGTGTGGTGTATGCATATAAGTGCAGATGTGCACTCCCCAAGTTCATGAATACAGTGTTCAGAGAAGGATATCAGGTGTCCTCTGTCACTCTTTCAAATTATTTTCCTGAGACAGAATCTCACTAAATTTAGAACTCCCTGATTTTCAGCTAGACTGGCTGATCAGGGAACCCCCAGAGACCCTCCTGTGTCTGCCCCCTTCAGCTCTGTGGTTAGAGACATGTGTAGCTGGCTTTTTACCTGAGTACTGAAGGTTGGATTAGGCCCTTGTCCCTGCACAGCAAGTACTTTCACCAGCCGAGCCATCTCCTCTTTACTACCTTTCTATTTTTTTAATATTTTATTTATTCATTTTCAAGCAGAGAGAGAAAGAGAGAGAGACAGAGAGAGACAGAGAGAGACAGAGAGAGAGCACACCAGGGCCACCTCCTTGTGGGTCTGGCTTATGTGGGTCCTGGGCAATTGAACCCAGGGCCTTAGGCACTGGAGGCAAGTGCCTTAACTGCTGAACCATCTCTCCAGCCCTCTTTACTACCTTTCAATTCCTAATTTCCAACAAAGTTCTTCTCATCTGGCCTCTGACAATGCAGGAAGGGCAGATATGGTCATCAGTCTCTCAGAAACTCAGAAGCTTTGCTACAACAATAGAATGGGAAGCTGTGAAAGTTCTTTTAGAGGCAGCAGAAGCCTCCCTGTGCACAGGACTCAGGAGCAGCTGGCTGGAAGGTAACTGAATCCGTACTGCAGAGGACAGAGACCTACTGCAGCTAGGATAAGTCAAAGCCTCCCATTAGAGAAATGTCAGACTATGATAGGAAGGTTGACAGCTATCTAAGATTTAAAGAGAAGGAGGGAAGGTGTGAGCCAAGGTAGGAAGTTCTGGTCTGCATGCAGGGGACACTGAGAAAGGAACATGATGGAACCCAGGTCACGGGGCATAAGCAAGTTTCAGGAGACCTTGGGCTTAGGAGCACGCCTTCTATTCCAGGTCTGCTTCTCTCTGGCCTTTCCTCTGCTCCTGAGGTCATTTCCTCATCTGTGAAATGAAGAGTAGAACTCTCATCTATTCTACCAGTGTGTGCACAGAACCACTTAAAACTTTAAATTGTGCTACAAGTATAAAGGGTTCTAATCTAATCATGATCATATCAATTTATTAATGAGCTTGTGTATAATACAGAAGCAGCAATGATTCAGAGGATTCAGAAGAAGGAGATAGTCACCAGTTAGAAAGCAGTAGGAAGATGTGCAGACTCAGCCAAGGGCCATCAGAATATAGGCTGATGGGGTTTCATGAAAACAAGGAAGGCCAGATAATGTCAGAGACTCTGGGTGGGATTTATTTTTTTAGGTAATTACCTCTTGAGAAGGTGCAGATTCAGGAAGATGACAGCCTTTTAGCTACTCAGTTGGAAAAAGGTACCAGTAAGTGGAAAGGTGACTGCATAGGCTGACCACTTTGGGGGTCAGACGGTAGTGCTCTTGGTTAGCGGTGTGAGCGTGAGGATTTTTCCTTAGACTCACACCCAGACACTGTCTACAGTATTGTTAGAAGAACCCAAAATAGTCCTCTTTGTCATTCACTGGTATTCACCCTGCACATGTACATGAAGAGTTCATCTGCCACGTGCCCATTGCTAGCGCCATGTCTGAAGATGAAGCCTCATTCTCCATGGCTGATCTCCATGAGGGCATGAGGGAGGGTCCCAAATCCCTGTGGCATGCACAGCCCTCCCACTGTCTCAGAACAGAGGACAAGGTGTCCTGATGGCACTGATGAGTCTGTCTTAATTGCCTCCACTTTTAATTGCCTTTCTATATCACGTGTTTAGTCTGGAAGAATTGTCTTAAGGAGCCAGAATGAGCTAGTTGAGTCTCACAGTGAATTATGTAGTATGTTTTTGCTTATTAGGATATAAACAGCATGTGGACCCCAGGAACACTGTTAGACAGGGAAAGGTTGAGCTGTCTTGTAACTATCCTGTAAGTTGGAGGTGTAATTTTTAAATTTAAATTTATTAACCATTCATTAGAACCACTGAAATATATGCTGTTTGAAACAAGTAGTGGGCATAACAAATTATTATTTTTCAGCTTATCTCATTATATAAATGTTACATGAATTTGCTTTTTTTTTTTTTTTTTTTTGGTTTTTCGAGGTAGGGTCTCACTCTAGCTCAGGCTGACCTAGAATTCACTGGATTCTCAGGCTGGCCTCAAACTCACAGCGATTCTCCTACCTCTGCCTCCCAAGTGCTGGGATTAAAGGCGTGCGCCACCACACCCAGCTGAATTTGCTTTTAGCAACCAAATGTTAAGCAATTTGAAACATTGAAGGAAAAGGTGGCAATGCATCTTCATCCTCAGGATCTCTTCTTTGGAAGGAGACTTTTGTGACTTCAGTGAGCAGGGTCTGCACCCATCCTCAACATCATCCTGTGTGTTTGCACTTTGCTCATGGAAGCAGGAGATAGAGCCCTGGGCCCTGGAATGACGTGGTGTGCCTAAAAGGTGTTAGGCTGTGCCTGGTGCTGAGTGTTAGTCACTAATCACTTGCTATCTTGCTTGTCAGTGTGTAAGGACCCATTCTAATTAATGTCTTAGCACAAATCATAGAGTCGGTCCAAAACTCAGGATTTTTGATTATGCGCAATACTGTATTGACAATTTTTAACATGTATTTATGCTCCCACGTGACTCAAACATATTTGGTAGACACCAGGAGCTAAAATTGTTAGGTCAGCATATGCACACTTAAATTTTTCATCCAAGCTGCCAAATTCCTGACAAGAATGCTCCATTTCCATCCACTTAAACCTGCGTGAGAGTTCAGTTGTCATACCTCCACCCCAGTAGTCAGGGCAAAGCCTCTAATTTCCTGTTCCTGGCACGGAGGGTCCTGGCTGCTTTGGCCACACCACCAAGGGACAAGAGTCTCTTTCAAGGATCACTCTTAATTAACATCGCCCCACAATGTGGAGATGGCACAAGCAGAACTCAGCTGAGAACACACTGCATGTGACATTATTAATAGCTCCACCTTGAGGACTGTGAGTCCTTTAATGTCGTCTGTTGACATGCCAGAACCAGGGTCCCTCATTAGATCAGGGTTCATTTATCCATCCCCAGACTGCCGGGTATCTAGAGAGATAGTGTGAGTATAAAGTCCAGGGATAAAAGAGGGGTTTGAGCTCTCTGAATTACCCAAAAGCCTCCAACACTCAAAATAAAAGATGTTGTGAACACATGTGTAATTGATTTAGATTTTTTGTGTATGTGTACTGTGCTGTAGTTGTTGTTGGGTGTAGTGTATACACATGTGTGTGGTCACACATGCCACATCAGTATGGATGCAGAGGCCAGGAGAAAATACCCTGTGTCCTCCTCTTCTATGTTGCTTCTTTGAGACAGAGTCTCTCACGGAACTATTCATTTTTCAATCAGACTGGCAGACCAGTGAGCCTCCATGATGCTCTGGTCTCAAGTCCCTCAGCTATAGGCATGCAGAGAATGCCAGCTTTGTATGGGAGTCCTGGGACTTTAACTCAGCCCTCACGCTTGCACAGTAAGTGTTCTTACCTGCTGAACCATCTCCCCAGCCCCAATTTAGACTTTAAAACACATCTAAGAGGTGCATAGCATTTAACCATGAAAAGAAGGGTTTTTATTTTTCCCGATTTCCTGTTCTTTCTCCTTAAGACTTCCTCATTCATTACTTCTTTGATTGTAGACTTTGTATTCCTTACCATGATTTTCTGAAACTGTTCCTTTCTCATTTTGTTGGAAAAATCTGGAAGTAAACATAGACATGCTTTGAATTTCATAGACATTTAGAAACGGAACTGTTCTCTCACAATCTATTTGGAAATGCACAATGTAAGTGTGAGAGAGGAGCTTCTAACATATTTACAACGTGGCACAGATGAAATTCCAACCTATTCCAGCAGAGAAGACCAGAGGCAGCTTACTATGGAGCAGAGAGTTTATGCAGTTTATCCATCCTGATCCTATCAGGCAGCATGGGTCTTTCAGCCAATAGAATGAGAGAGTTAGAAGCCACACAGAAAAGACAAAGCTGCTCTCAAAAGCCTGGGAACTTGCAGGACCTCAGGGCCACCCAGCACTGCCTCTGGGAGGCACTGTTTCCTCTGCACTATCAGGATCCCAGGTGTGAGCGCTGAGCTCCACTGAAGCCCCTTTGCAAACTAACTTTCTGGTCCAGACACTATGGAGCACCATCCAGGAAGAAAAAGCAGGCTGGGCTCGGGACTCTTTGGGATGCTTTTCTAAAGTGTCCTCAGAAAATCTGCCTCAGTTTACTTCTCTTTACCATGCTGTACAGGGCATGCTGGTGGATGGTTGTCTGGCTCTTATTGTTTAATGTTGTGAGCCTGAAAAAGAAGCAGTTTTAGAACATGTCACCCATGCTTTAACCCATCTCACGCAGAGCTTTTAAGGAGAAGCAAACAGGCTAAAGCCGCCATCACTGGTAGTTGGGGCTGGAGGGGAGGGTAGCACGCATAATGTTTCACTGAAGCCAAGCCTCCTTTAAAGGCATTGGTGCCACAGGAAATCTTAGGGAAGCCAGGGTGGCAGAACTGAATGCCCGCAGGTCAGGTGCTGGCACCTTACTAAAAGGTCCTGAGGGCTGTCTCCTTTTGGATGTTGGACAGTGGAAGAGGGGCTGCCACTCAGACAAGAGGGTAGAAGGCAGCCTCATTACTCCTGTCATCTGCCGGGCCAGCTATGGAAACACTGCCAGGGCAGAAAGACATTTACAGAGTAGCTCCAGATGCCAATCAACCAGTGCTCAGAGCCACAAAATATGCCCCGGAATACAAATAAACAGGGGAGATCCGCAGAAACCAGGAATGCAGCTTCCTGTAAGAATGGCTCCCTCGCTAGGAATTCATGCCACGTGCATAGCAGAGCCTTGGGGATTCTTGGAAAAAGCACCGGTGCTAAATGGTAAAGCTTAAATTTAGCCTGGCTCCATGTTTGTCAGATAGAGAACCTGTACTTCAGAGGCTCCGCTATCCAGAAAGCATACATCACATCTAGCCATGTCCTGTGGTCCAGGCATAGTGGCAGACCATAGAGTGAATAGCACTTAATGAACAGAGCCATGTTATCATTTAAAAATCAATGATATCAAGTGTATATGCTGATGTCCTTCCCACAATCCGGCTGTGAGAAGAGGGGTTCATTTTACAAAGTTAAAGTAAAGGAAGACAGATTCCACTATTATTCAGCATGCCCGTCTTCCTAGGGGCTTTGTGCTGGGAACTGCAGTGCTGGAGGTGGAGTTTGCATTCTCTCCTCTCGGCTTCACCATTACTGAGCTCTGTGTTCAAGCTATAGCGATCAAAACATAAGGCTGAGGTCTTGGAAGGAGTTGTTTATCCTGGACAAACTCGTGAGTGGCTGGCTAGGGCAGGGGATGACTGACGGGAGAACAGAGGGGGCCTGCACCTGTGTCATGTAGAAGTGAAGTGCTCACACCAACTGTGAATAAAGGAGTCATTTGTGCTGAGGAAAATTATCTTCCTGCACTTGTAATTTGTATGTGCGTATACAGATGAGTATGTGGGTGTTCATTTGTATGAGTGTGTGCATGTATCTGTGTACATGTAAGTGCATTGGTGTATGTACATTTGTGACTTGTGAAAGTGTATATGTGTGCTTGTGTGTGGATATGTTTGTATATTATATAATACATATATGTTTGCATGCATAAGTGTGTGTTTGAGAGTGCATGTGTGAATGTGTGTATTTGTATGAATGTATATGTCTGTTTTATGTGTGGGAGTGTATTCACATGTATATGTACATATGTATGTGTGTTTGTGTGCATGCGTGTGTGTATGTGTGCTCCCGTGAGTGTGTATGGACTTGTGTTTGTGTGCATCCATATATATGTGCGCATGCGTGACTGTGAGGGTTGGATCTTAGCACATAAGAGAAAATCACAAGCAGACCATCCTCAAAGGTTCCCCTGGTAGACCAGCATGTTTGGTACATCCTTAGCCATAATAGTACAAGCTCACTATAGACTAATGGTTCTAGAATAAGACTCAGACACCTACACCAAGTCTCCTGCCCGATTTTCCACCAGATGTTCGAAGTCTTAGCTCCATCAATTTCCTTCCAGGTTGTTCTGCCCCGCGTGTACTCATTTCAGTGTGCTTTGTAGCACTGTGTGTTTTGTAAGAAGTCGTATGTTATTCTTTTGAGTCCCGCTCACTGAGCACTGGGAAGACTCTTATTTCAGGGTAGCCTGCAGGAACTGGAATCCAGTGTCTTTTAGAGGATTTATGGTAAAGCTGTGCGTGGCTGATCCGCAGCGGCTGGAGAGCCCTAAGGGTCTCTTCATTCCCTGACACACTTCACTGCTGCCCATCAACACCTCCGCAGTTATTGCCAGAGACTTCGCTTAATGAGGCCTCGGAATAGAAGCACCAGAAACAATGGCTTCTACCACCAAGGCACCCAGTGCTCTCTTGCTGAATTTCTAGCTCATCTTTTTAAAAATGAATTCTCTTTCTGAAGGCAGCCTTTGAAATATCGGGATATTTTCAAATCAGAGCATTTCTGATACAGAAAATATTGCAGAAAATCTTGGCAGACATTAATATATATATATATATAAATATATATATATATATTTATATATATATATATATATATATATTCTAAATGCCCACTATTGGAAAAAACTCCTTTTGTTGCTACTCTTCTAAGATACAATTTGGCTCACATTGTCATCATCAGCCAATTATATTTTGTTGTAAGTCACATCACCTTTTTTTCAAACAAAAATAGTTAAGCATAAAATATTTCACACTTTTTGCATGATTTCCTAATTTCATCAAAATATTAAACAAAGCAATAACCACGCAACCTGACTGATAATTGGTCAATCCAAATATTAAGTGGGCTTAGTTTTTGCTTCAAACACAGGAATGTTTAAAACTGTGAAATACTCCACATTTTAAAGTGAATTGACTAAATGTTTAAAAATGGCTTCCATTTATCTGTAGAAGCTTTCAAACCAAGAATCCTTGGCAAAACCATTTTTATATATTCTGTTTATTTGTTCTTTTGCATGTGTAAGGGTGTGCTTTGTGTGTATGTGTACATGTGTGATTGAATGAGTGTGTGTTTATACATGTGTGTCATCAGGTGGCTTCCTCAGGTGCTCTCCACCTGATTCTTTGATACAGGAGCTTTCTGAACATATAGCTCAGTGATTCAGCTAGGCTACCTAGATAGAAAACTCTGGAAAGCTCCTAGCTCCTGACTTTCTTTGCCGAGCACTGGGATTATTGGCATACGCCACCACACTGGGTTTTCCATGGTGCTAGGGGCCAGAACTCAGATCCTCGGGCTTGTACAGCAAGCACGTGGCCTGCCTTCAAGCCATCTTCATTCATACATCTGAGCAGGGAGACAAACACCTGTCTTTAAGCACAGCTGTCTTGAGTGTTGGGGTGCTGGGAAAAGCCATCTCGCTGCCTCCTCTTCTGTTAGTGATTGTGTCTTTGTTGTTGTATCCTTTAGGAAATGAACCCCAGGGAGAGTTGGTGAAACCATCCAGCAGGCATCTCTGAATCCTGTGGCCAAAGTCACCAGCAACCTCGGTCCAAAGAGCACCCGGTGTGAGAGCTCAGGTACCTGGCGATCTGATGTATGGTTTTTCCTATTCTCTGCCAGCGTGTGGCTTGGGAAGGAGTTAGCTGCCATGCCCGCTATCTATCTTGCCACACAATTCACACTCACAGAGCATTTGCAGTTAAGTTAGACGGTGCACACCACTGAAGTCACATAGGGCAGGGGTGACAATAGCATTCTGAGTGCCGTGAGGAGTCCTTGGGGTGACAATGGTAAGAAAACATGACGATTGCCTCAAATGAAACAATTCCTTTAAAGTCATTTCAAACGGGATCCACCCCTGAGCACAAGAAACCATGAATAACTCAAATGCTGATCTGGAGAGTTGGGATGGGCGGGCAGGTGATCGCTGTTAAAAAGCCAGAGGTCATGGTGACCTCAGACCCAGCTGAGCTTCGGCTTCTGGAAGCACAAGGACCTGACCTCAGAGGCTCAGGCATTGTCCTCCCAGGCCATCCTCATGTGTGGCACACACTGTTCTGCTGGAGAGAAGGGAGTTCTGGTAAATGGCACTTGCTCTGTGCAGGGAACTCAGTCATGCCCTCTCAGGTTCACTGCGTGATGGCAATTTGTTTGTCTGCAGCTTCCCCATTTGCCTGTATGATTATAGAACTCTGTCTCACTCCATGGAAATGAGAGGCGGGATTGACTCCCATATGCTGCAGCCTGGTGGGGGCTGCTGTCACTAAGAGCTCTGGGAGCTGCAGTAATAGGTCACAGTTCTTCTCATCATTTCCCCTTCTACACCCCACTCGTTTTCCCTGAAGAAACCCAGTGCCATCATTGGTTCAGCTTGGGAAAGGCATTAGGTTTAATTTTACATTGCCTTGCAGTTAAAAAAAAAATCCTATTCAGATCTGGTGTTGACTCCTAGTTGGCATTAAAATCAGTTGAGTTTCTGAGCTGCAGGCATCATGTTCACAGGCTCGCTGGTTTTGTCTGATCTCCTGAGCTTTAGTGATGAGGATGTTTAGTGGAATACTTGATGTCAGAGTAATTTTTAAGAGGGGCTTTATTGAAATGCCATTTCTAACATTTAAATTGAGATGATCAATATAGTTTGACAGAAAATGTTCACATAGAACCCTCGTCACCAAGTATACAAAGCCACAAGGACAGTAGAAGGCTGTTTTGATAGTCAGTCCATGAGAATCCTGACCAACTGGGCCTTGCTTGAATAGGCCCATCAGTGAGGCATCCCCTTTGATTCTGAGAAATGTTGGGCTTTTTTTTCAGGTAGGTAAACAGTTGGACTTGCTAGGGAAGAGAACGTGGCCTCAGGGTTCTAGCAGTCTCTCTGCCTGTTCTTGTGACTATGCCCCTTCCCTGTCTGTGTTCACCTCTTGTGATTGGCCAACCAGGCCTAAGTGGAGGATGAACTTCAGCGCTCCAGATCCAATCAGAAACTAGCAGCTGGAAGCACAGCAGGAGCGTGCATTTCGAGGGGTAATGCCATCCAGTCCCTTGGCTTTGGTGACCATGAAAGGTGGACTGGCACCGAGGTTCCAGATGCTGACAGTCACACCTGTGATTTTAGAAACTGAAATTGTGGTGGGGGGCATTTGGTTGGATTGGTTTTGTTGTTGTGATGCTGGGGTTTTTTTGGGGGGGATTGTTTTTGTTTTTCGAGGTAGGGTCTCTCTTGAGCCCAGGCTAACTTGGAATTCATTATGTAGTCTCAGGGTGGCCTCAGACTCTCAACAATCCTCCTAACTCTGCCTCCTGAGTGCTGGGATTAAAGGTGTGCATTACAATGCCCAAGTGAATTTTGTTTTTTGAGACAGGGTCTCACTCTGTAGCCCAGGCTGCCCTCCCTCTCACTATAATCCACCTGCTTCAGCCTCTCAAGTCACAGATAAGAACCAGTACCAGCTAAGAATTGTTCATCCTTTTTCTCCTTCCTTAATACGCATGCTCTACCTTCAGGAGTGAGTATTCATTTCCAGTATGTATGCCGTAAATACATTAGTTCACGGGCAGTGAGATTATTAAACAAAACACTGTACTAATGAGAATGCAGTGTTATAACGTTAACTTCTGGGAGCAAAATGTCAATCTTCACATGGT
This sequence comes from Zapus hudsonius, assembly GCA_004024765.1. Classification (NCBI taxonomy): domain Eukaryota; kingdom Metazoa; phylum Chordata; class Mammalia; order Rodentia; family Dipodidae; genus Zapus; species Zapus hudsonius. The sequence continues at coordinate 26,607 of PVHP010000328.1, read as the reverse complement.
GAAGACAATCTGTGGCACAGACGAGTGTGACAGACCTTTAGGTAAAGGATCAGAGCCCTAGACTACATCTTAAATATCCTGTGTTGAGGGCTTGGTCTGCTGCCCATGTGCCAAAGGGAGGCAGTGGGTCCTTCAAGAGTAAAGCTGGGACATTGGGAGCGCATGTGTGAAGGCATGCACTAGAGTGTGCATGTGTAAGTGTGTATACCTTGTATGCATAGGTGTGCACATGTGTGCACACGTCATGTGCAGCTCTGGTGTGTGTATGATTCATGCATTCCACCTTAACACTATGCACTCTCCTAATACGGTGTGTGCTTTGGAGAAGAGGGAAGCCAAGCCTCTTCCTGGTCCTCTTTCATGTCCAGGCATGAGGCAAATGGGCTTTCTCAGCCTCTCACTCCTACTATGATATGCTGCCTAATCCAGGCCAAAGCCAAGGGCTAAGTAGTCATGGACTGAAGCCTCTGGACAGTAAACCAAAATAAACTGTTGTTCTTTATGTTGACTGTTCAGTAACACAACCAGACACTGTGTCCATAGGTAGCCAGGACTCACGGTCACGGTTGTGCAAAATGAGCCACAGACAACACATAAAATGAATGGTGAAGGTCAGGTTTCAATAGAACTTTATTTACAAAGTTGGTAGAAAGTGTGTTTGGCCCGTAGTGAGGATGAAAGGTCAGAGATCCTAAGTAGCACCAGTAAGATTTTGAGGCCAGGACCTCACTTTAACTTCTCTTTCACCTTGGTCTTAAAGATACAGTGTAATCAAGGAAGGGATCCATGGCACACACTTTCTTATTGTAAAGTAATTCGTCTGGACCCTGTAGGACAGGGCAGCTTCTCATAACTTGGTAAGGCACAGTTGCCTGTTTCCCCCGAATACTATATAACTAGAAAGCAGACAGGAACAAAGGAAATAAAAGAAAAAGAAAAGAGAATTATTTCAGTTTTCCATGTGTTATACATCCAAAGCCTGATAAAGGGGTTAATTTTAGAAGATACTTTAGTGCTGTCATAGATTATTTTTAAAACTTATTTTATCTAGGATGTGAATTTGTAGCATAAATTATTCTGTGAAAACTCAGACCATCAACTGACTTCTCTGCTGTGGCAGCTAGCATTTATGAAACACTTTGCCACCAGTGTGTGCTTGTTTGTGCATGTGTGTGTGCACACTGTGTGCACGTGAAGGCCAGAGGACAACCTTAGTTCATTCCTCAAGAAACACCATCCACCTCTTTATGAGACAGGGTCTCCCATTGCCTGGATCTCACCTGTTAGGATAGAGTAGCCAGCCAGCAAGCCATGAGGACCTGCCTCCCAGTGCTTGGATTACATATGTCACCACTACATCTGCCATTTTCTCTGAAAGGTATAGCCTGTTTTTTATTCTTAGCTCAGAGAAATTGGCAATATATACAGTATAAAATCTTTTTTTTTCCCAAAATGTAGTTTCTTGAGATTGAACTCAAGTTCTCATGCTTACTCACTGAGCTTTCTCCCAGCCCTGTGACCCTAGTTCGAGAAAACCTGTCTCGTGTGCTTCTGCAGTTCTACCACACAGTCACGGGAAGAAAGAGCTGCTGACCTCATGATAGGTCAATACCAAACAGAGATGAATCAAAAGTTAGAAGCAGTCAGACAAGGGAACAAATCCTACCATTACACTGTATAGCTCCTGGAATCAGCCCCACTTTCCTGATCTGGGAAATGATTTATAGTCAGTTATTCTTAACAGGACTGTTAGAATAGTTAAATAAGATAAAGTTTATACAGCACTAAATTAATTTCTTGAAACACAGTGAGTGTTAGGACTTTCCAGCTCCTGTGTTATGTGGAAAATGGGCAGTGGACAGAGGGGAATCGAGATAGTCAAAGATTACTAACTAGAGCCCAGGGCTCTTCAAGAGGCTGAGCACTGGAAAGGAGAAGTGGGTTTGGTCACCCTGATTTCTGAGAGGAAGAAATGCACTGAAAAGAGAGAGTGCTTCAAGTCCCAGCACCCCAAAACCTGTCCACAGGTCTAGTAACTCACACCTGATGGCACATCTTCATTGTCTCTAGTTCTAAGCCACATGCAGAGCTTGGAGATTCTACAGAGAGATTCATGGCTCTACAGTGCTCCAGTTCTGAGTCCATCAGCCTCTGGGTGCTGTGTGGGCGGTTGGTCTCAGCACTGAATGGATGATATTACCATCAGGAGACTGGGACTGTGTGTTCCTGACATAGGAAGAGAGGATGAAGAATGGCCTCTGATATATGCTATTCAGGAGAAAATGTAGGGTGCAGGACTTCCTGGGTCATTACCACCAGCTGCATAATAAATGTTCCTAGCTAAGGGTCAGTCGGTGCCATCTGCTGCTGGCTACCTACTGTGTGCCTCGATTCTTACTCCCAGAGAAACACGATGCATTCCCTCTGCATAGCACCTCACATTCGCCTCCTGCCCCTCACACCTGGAACACCCTGGAGCAGGGCTTTGCCCATTGTGAAGGTTCGGTTTTGTTGTCAATTTGACCTTTTTAGTGATCTTGGGTGGGTCTCTGATGTTCACAGGAAGGCAGCCCTCTTGGTAGTGCACGGGATATAAGGAAGCTAGAAACAAATATGCTTTTGTGGGAGGGCCTTGCAAGAAGGAAATCTCAGAGACTCTAGGAGTCAACAAGTCTGGATTAGGGTTGCAAGAAACTGCCCTAAGTTTATATAAAGGGGGAGAAATTTTCTCTCTTAACCCACTGCCTGTTTTGCTTATGTGTTTGTGATGCTGGTGATGGTCTCTCTCTCTCTCTCTCTCTCTCTCTCTCTCTCTCTCTCTCTCTCTCTCTCTCTCTCTCTCTCTCTCTCTCTCCTTGGACCTTTGAAAGGGAGCCAGCCTCTTTTACCATTATGGAACTTCCCCTGAATCTGTAACTTCAATAAATCCTGTCCTCCCATAAAGTGTGCCCTTTTTTTTGGAGATTCATCCTAGCAACACATTGCTGGCTAGGATACCTGTTGTCATTTCTCTAGGCTTGGACCCCCAAGCCTGAACTCAGGCTCAGAGTACCACCCTTGCTTAGCCCCTGACTTCAGGTCACCTATTTCTTGAGTTTCTGACTCCTTGTTCTTTCATGTACAAGTGATGGGAGGGAATGTTACCTATAACTAAGTGAAAGAAATTCTTTGTTTTTAGATAAAACATCAAGTAAATCATTTTAAATGTCATATATACATAAAATGTAAATGCATCTCATGTGGCATTTTCAAGTCAAGCCATTATAGGCCAGATATTACAAACACAAAAAATTGAGGGACAATTGTTAGCCACTAAATGAGGGAAGCACAGATTATTAAAAAGCTAACCACACTGTGGAAAGAGCTAGAAAAGTAGTGTGCATAAGATGAAGGGTGTAGCATAAGCCCAAAGCAAAAGAAACGGAGTGATTTTCCTTCCACAGCATATGAAGCAGGGAGTGGGGGGAGTGCCTGCTGGGTAGAATCCAGAGGAGTTGCTGAAGGTCTCAAGGTCTCAGCCAGGGCAGGACATGTGGGGAAAAGAAGGGCATGCAATCTGGGGAGGCTTGGGATGGCCATACCCATGGCATCCAACACCCTGACACCCACCTCTAGCCAGCTTGATTTTGTTATCTGAAATAGTGGCAAGGTTGACACATTGGGAGGCCGCTAGCAATCCCTGCAGTAACACCATAGGCACATAGCTCAGCAGCAGCTCCCAGCCAAAGCCTCCAAGCAGCAGGGATCCTCGCTGTTATTCATAAATAACTGAGTCACACACCAGCTCTGCCATGAAAGAGCAAGGTGGAGGCAATCTGATTTACATCCATGCTGTGTGCTCTGCTCTTCAAAGCAAAGTGCCTTCCCTCACTACGCAGCTGTGTCAGGAATGAAAGCAGGGCTCCATGAACCACGGCAGGAGGATTTCAAGGACACTTTGCTAAAGAAAAATGCAAGATTCAGAAGAGAAGTGAAACCATGGCTGCACATGTGTGTACATTTGCTTATATCTGCATAAAACTTCTAGAAGGACAGATAGGCTAACAGAAGTGTGTGTGTGTGTGTGTGTGTGTGTGTGTGTGTGTGTCTTTGTAGAAAATGCTGGATTATGAGGGAAATTTTTTATTGTTTTTGTTCATTAGTGTCTTTGTGTTTGAACCATGTAAATATATTTCTTATTCAAAAGCATGAACTTTAGAAGAAACTTAATACTGCATTTTCAAGCAAGTCACCTATCATACCCCTTGACTTTGTTCTCAGATAAAAAGACGTGAATAGTGAATAGTCTGTTTCTGACATAAGGAAACTGGCAGAACTGGTGAGCTGCAACTCTGAGCTTGAACTCTGAAACCACGGGTGACTACAGTTCCCTCATCGGTAAAATGCCTCCCCATGGCATTTTATATATTCAAATAGTTACAAAGACAGATTATAATTAAGAAGGTGTGAACATGGACTATATATTATATAAAATGATTATAATAGTATTAACTTTCTTTTGTTAAAATAACACATTGGTTATATAACTTTTTTTCTTCAGAAACAAATATTGAAGTATTTAGTGTGAGTTGCCATGATTATGGCAATTTAATTTCAACAGGTTCAAAAACAGCCACATGTTCAGAATCCCTCTTTGTTTATGAATACAGAGACATTATTTGATGCAAATGATGACAAGGAGACTAAGGAATAGATGGAGGGCAAGGTAGTGATGCCATGAGGCATTAGAAGGAAGACTGAGAAGTGTGGGCTGAGGAGGGTTACTGACTCAGCAAGCACCCAGCTGACCATACCAGACATGCAGATGGTCACTGTATCAGTGTGTGATCTTGTTAGAGACGATGAAGAGGAAGGACAGGAAGAGGGTGGGAAGAAGGAACGATCAGGGTACAGAGAGGGAGGGGAAAGGAAAGGAATGAGAAGGGGAACAGGGAAGATAGAGGAAGGAAAGAAGAAGAAAGAAAGGGGACAGGGAGTGAGAGAAGAGGGAGGAATGGCTGCAAGAGGGAAGAAAGAGGGAGGAAGGTGAGAGAGAGGAAGGCAGGGAAAAGGAGAAAGGAAAAAGATGGGAGGGAAGAGGGAGAAAGGGAAGAAGAAAGGAGGAATACAAGGAGGTGAAGATGGAACTAAGGAGATGGGGAGTACTTGAAAGAAAGTTGAGCAATCCCGTTGGCAACATGGACAGAACCATTTTTATTTTATTTTATTTATTTTATTTATTTTATTGCTTCTCAATAACTAAACTTTTCCATGTACAATGGTTCATGTAGGTTCCTTTTTTCTAAAATTCTCTAGCTTACTGCGTGATTTTCAAAACATAAAAAAGAGATTATGCTATTACTGTATTCATTTATATGATAACAGACTTATAATTTTAAGGTCAAAAATCTCAAAATTATTTTTTAAAAGTTTTTGATTATAACATTAAAGAAATAATTATGAGATAAAAATGGGAAAAAATAGCAATGATGATAGAAATTCTTTAGGACAATAAAGGGGTTGGCAAATCTATATCTCAGTTGCATTTTATATATTCAAATAGTTACAAAGACAGATTACAATTAAGAAGGTGTGAACGTGGACTATATATTATATAAAATGATTGTAATAGTATTAACTTTCTTTTGTTAAAATAACACAGAGATTATATAACTTTTTTCTTCAGAAACAAATATTGAAGTATTTAGTGTGCGTTGCCATGATTATGGCAATTTAATTTCAACAGGTTCAAAAACAAGCTTCTAAGTATGTGTTACATGCATGCATATGTATTCACTCTATGTGTATGTGGGCATGTGCAGTGTATGTATATATGTGTGCTCTGTGGCACATGTGAGATGTACATATGAAGATTGTAAGTGTGTATATAGGTGTGAAAGTATGTTGCAGTATGTATGGGACTGTGTACACATGTGTAGTGTGAAGGGTGTGTGCAGCATTTATGTGTATGCATATATGTTTACACAAGTTGCAAATGAAGATGCTTTAGGGCATATTTCCCCACATGTGTGTGCAGTTCATGTACGTGTACATGTATGTGTGTTTCAGGTACTCCACCTTATAGTATGCACAATAAGGTCCGTTAGGCCACAAGGACACCTTTATACATTGATTTTTCTTAAGGTTGTTTTTCTTAAACTTTCACTTTGACATCATACACAGAGAGGATACCTCAAGCCCTCCTGTAATGAGTGTCTTGCTTGATGGAACCTTGCGCTCTGCTCCTGATTCCCCTGGAGCATGGCTTTCCCTTCTCTCAGCAGCTAAACTGGAATCCCCAGCAAGCTGACTCCTCTCACTGGCAGACAAGGAAGCTGCGAGCTGGATGGAGAGGCTTCTGAAGCCAGGCATCTGCTCACAAAAGAGCCTCAAATGAACTTTCAGTGCTAGCTCTTTGCCATCTAGCACATTGAGTTTATGTGCCCTGCCTGGTGCCTGATTAATGGAAGTAACCTTTATTCTCACAATAGACTCATGTGATGGCTATGCATGAGGAAGGGCTATCTAAGAGCAAGGGTCATGGAAAGTGCTCTTTTGAGAAGTGGTCTATAAATTTTATCTCCATCTCTTTCCTTCACTCATTCTGACAACACAATGAAAAATGTCTCAATTTAAGAATGCTCTTTCTTCTCACCCATTCTCATGTAGACAGTAGAAGGACAATTACTCAGAAACACTTTGCTTGGCCAATGTATGGGAAACCCTTGCTAGGTCTCAGTTCCAGGAAGACCAGCAAGAATAAAAAGCCTATACTGATGCCTCGGCTGCCCTGTGCAGTGTTCCATGGTCCTCAAGCCACCTTGTCCCAGACAGGACAGGGATGGCACAAGATCTGAAGACAAAATTATATGAAGAAGTAACGGGGAAGGGGCATGAGGAGAACAGAGACAGAAAATGTGATCTGTTTATATGTTTTTATATGGAAAACTGATTTCCTTGGGGCTGGAGGAGGGCTCTGTGGGTACAGTGTTTGCATAGGCAACATAAGGACATGAATTCAATGCCCAATATCTGTGTAAAATGCCAAGTGTGCTATCACATGGCTGAAATCTCTCCACAAGGCAGAACTAGGAGATGGGTGGATTGCTGGAGCTCATGGGCCAACTATCTAGTGTAGACTAATTAGTGAGCTCTGGGCCAACGAGAGACAAAGTCTTAAAAGGGGGTAAGTGTAGGGCTGGAGAGATGGCTCAGCAGTTAATGCACTTGCCTGAAAAGCCTATCTACCCAGGCTTGATTCCCCAATACCCATGTAAAGCCAAATGAACAAAGGATCACAAGCATCTGGGTTTGCAGTGCTAGAGGCCCTGGTATGCCCATTCTTTCTGTCTGTCTCCTTTCTACCTCTGTCTGATTACCAATAAATAAATACAAATAAAAAAGGATAGGTGGTATAACCCAGGAACAACACACAAGGTTGTTCTCTGGCCTTTACAAGCATGTTATAAAACATGCACACACATACACATATGCACACATACATGCAAAAAAGGTCTAAAACGTCCTAATCATCATCAAATATTCAGACAGGGTTTAAGCTTCCCATGTTCCATCACAAATCTATGTGCAATCATGTTTCTTGAGTCAGAATCTGAGTGAAGTCCACAGTTGCATTGACATGAGTCTTGCTTTAATGAGTTCCCATTCCTCTGCCCAAAACTCACATCTTGTAACAATGTTGTTGAACAAGCTGGCCATTTGCTCTGTGGAGTCCTCAATCTGAGTCTTGCTGAGTTTGTTACTGATGTGTTCCATACACAGACATACTCTGTTTCAGTGTTGACCTTGGGCATTTTTCTATCTTGTTGTTGTGAGAAGGCAGCACGAAGTGCCTGGCTGTCTCCTGACCTGTACCATCTGAGTTAATGGTAGCATCTACCTCACACTATCATTTAACCCTCCCCTAATAGGAATATACTCATTCTGTAAATAAGAAATACAAACTCTAAAAAATGAAAACACATTTATTAGAGCAAAACTTTGGTGTGTCCTGAGGTTTTGCTTTCATTTGCAAATTTGCACAGCCTTCAAGATATCCACACTGCATGTGATGACCAGGAAAAGAATTAACATTTATTTATTTATTTATTTATTTATTTATTTATTTATTTATTTATTTATTTATTTATTTATTGCAGTGCTGAGGACCGAACCCAGAGCCTTGTGCTTGCTAAGCAAGCGCTCATCCACTGAGCTAAATCCCTAACCCCCAAGAATTAACATTTAGAGAGGGTCATTCGTGCTATGTGGCAAGCAACACATCTCCTCAGTTAAAGAGACTGTCAACACTGTGATGTTGGCCTGATAGCCATTGCTATCCACAGGAGAACACTAACCACCTCACACACCATCCTGCCACTGCCAGAACAGAACTTAAACTTGAGATCTGGATACAGAAGCTCTCTGTATTCACTCATGGCCCCCTGGTGTTTATAAAGGTTCAGAGAGAAAGAATATATTGGGCACTTTGCCAAACAAATGCAAGCTGTCAATCATGGGAAGAAGTGGTTGATCAGATGATCAGGGCACAGCACAGAGATTTGTGAGGCCACATGATGGATGGGTTACTTAGTTAAAGGTCACATGTTGTTGAATGGCCAAAAGTAGCCTGTGCATTTCTCTCTTACTAGATATGATCTTTGGCTCCCTGCATCTCTGAGGATGAGGGCCCCTTGCTGAAGCTATGTCTATTGGTACTAACCACCACTGGGTGGTTTTTTTGTTTGTTTGTTTTTGCTTTTGTTTTTCTTGCAGCATGCCTGAGCAATCAGGGAAGCCACCTAGATATCCTGTGTAGTGTGATGATTAGGGAATTTGCCAAAGACTTCAGCAGAACACCTTTTGCCACCATTCAAGGCACAGCGGTGTAGCATGTTAAACTCATATTAGCAGTGGAAAAGAGACCCGCTAACTTGGGCACCTATAAAGGTTTAGAGAATTTGAAAGACACTGTGAATCCCAAACCCCTGAGCCTCTTGCCAAGTCAGAAATTTGTGGCCTATTCCGAGTTACTTTTACATCATGGTATAATGGTATATCATTCCCATTTTAAAAGAGAAGAATTGAGTAAGAAAAGAGCAGACTAAACCATGTCCAAAGTCCAGCAGGGTAAATACCAAACCCTCTAGCTCATAGCTAGCTTCCAGGGCTCATGGTGGCATCATCTAAGCTCCAGTTGGCTTGAGTAGCCATGTTTCTATGGCCTTATCACTCACAGCATACAGGGCTCTCTCCTGAACAAACACCACCAAATGATGTAGCTTTCCATAACAGAGGTTCCTTGTTCCTGGCACCTCCAACATCCTGAAGTCACCATTCCAACTTAAATTTCACCTTTACAGCCTCTGACACAACTCCCTCAAGAGCTCCAGATAGGCATTCCAATAGCACTACACATTGCCTGGCTTCACCAGCTTTTTATGGAACCTTGGTGCAAACCTCAATGACCCTGTAATTCTTGCATTCTTTATAACTGCAAAACCAGCTCTACATAAACAATGTCAAGTTCTGCTACAGCTCAGGATGTACCTAGGCCCTTTGGGACCACAGCTGCAATGGCCCCAGTGGCTATGAATCTAAGTGGCCCTTCTTGAGCAGAGTACCCTGGAGTCTCCAACTTCTCAGGTGCTTCTGTGAAATATGAGCCCTTCAAATGGTATTCAGTTTGATACCTTGGAGCTTTTGATGAGAGGGTCTGCTCCTAATGACACCTTGCCTATTGTCCCAATGCAAAGTGCCAGATTTCTCTTTAATGGTGTCAATCTATTGGAGCAGAGTCTCACTCTAGCTCAGGCTGGTCTTAAATTTATATCAATCCTTCTACCTCAATCTCTCCCAAGTGCTGGGATTAAAAGCCAGATCATCACTTCTGGTTAATCTCTCTCTCTCTCTCTCTCACTCTCTCTCTCTCTCTTATGTAATATGTGTGACATGTGCATTCATATTGTGTGGAGACACACATTATGAAGATGCCTGTAGAGGCCAGAGGTCAAGGTGATGTGTCTTCCTCAGTTGCTCTCCACTTTATCTTTGTGAAAAGATTCTCTCGCTGAATCAGCTAGACTAGCTAGCCAGCAAGCCCAGGGATTGTTCATCTCTGACTCCAAAATTCTGGGATTACAAGTGTTACTGCACCTCTCTCTTTTATTTTGGTTCTGGGGATCTGAACTTGGGTCATCATGCTTGCATAACAAACACAGTACTGACTGAGCTATCTACCCAGCCCCTTGTTAATCTATAATGATTATAACTACTTTGTTCCTTCTCTACAACTTTAAATGCACTCTGCTTCTGTCTTTACCAAACAATATGGTTTTTATGTCTCTGCTCTAATTTTGCTCTAGATTCTCACCAACCACGCTACAACCTGAATATACACTATCTGGACATTTCCTTTGCCAAATCAATTATCCCATTACTCTTTTAAAAATTTTTAAAAATATTTTATTTATTCATTTTTCAAGCAGAGAGAGAGAGAGAGAGAGAGAGAGAGAGAGAGAGAGAGAGAGAGAGAGCATCGCTACCTTGTGGGTCTGGCTTATATGGGTACTGGGGAATTGAACCAGAGGCTTTAGGCACTGGAGGCAAGTACCTTAACCACTGAGCCATCTCTCCAGCCCTCCCATTACTCTTGAATTCAACCTCACTCAGTTTTCCAGAACATAGGCAGGAGGTAGACAGATTCTTTTCTGAAATATAATATGAATGATCTCTAGCCCAGTTCCTGATGGACTCTTTGTTCCCCTCTGAAACCTCACGAGAAGTCTTTCCTGCCTGCTTTTCCATTGGCATTCTCATCTTCTGTTCTTGCAACAGAAGGGTACATTAAACTCCCATTTCAGCATTCTAGGGCTTCTCTGACCTGCTGCTCTGTTCCTACTAAAAATCAGTTCTAAAGGCCCAAGGAACCACAGGGCCAAGTTTATCACAGCAGTAACTTCACTTCTCAACTCCAATCGTTGTATTAGTTATTTTTACATTTCTGTGACAGAATAGCTGGCATCCACATCTTAAAGGAGGAAAGGCTTGTTTCGTTGATGTTCAGTGGCTTTGGTGGTGGGGATACAAGGCATCAGCTCTGCACATTCTGGTGGATCTGGAAGCAGAGAGCTTGGGCCAGAGTCAGAAGCAGTCATCACCTCTAAGGCCTGCAACTCACTTCTACTCACTAGACCATGATCCCAAAGACTTCAAAACCACCAGCTGAGAACCAAGTGTTCAAACGCATGCACAGCGCCCCTCCCCCTTCAGTTCTATGGCTACCTTCCCAACAGCCCTCTGGCTTCACTGAACAGCTCCCTGGGCAAAGACTGGGTTTTCTGGGCTTTGGAATTCCACACCTTGGGTGCTCTCCCTGGTGCTACACAGGCCAGTTACAAAGTGATATGTAGATTGTTTTGGCAATTTATCAATTAATCATATGTCACATTAGCAGTTTGTGTTCCCTGATACCAACTGTCATAGCCACCACCAAACTGTGTGAGGACAATAGGGTAAGTCACTAAGACACCAAATAATATGCCCACAAGTTGCTTAAGCAATGTAAAGTTTGTTGGATTGAATCAACAGTAAAAGTTCAGTGATATGACCTGGACAGGTTCTTCCCAGAAAGGCCCAGTGATGTGGACTGGGACAGCAACCTTCACCTTCTTTCAAGTGTTTATATCAGTCGGTCCTGTTGGGGAGAGGAGAGGTCAAGGACATCACACTTGCTTCATTAGCTTGCACTCTTCCTTGCATTCTTCCAAGGAACTTGGCATAAAGGTTTTCTTCTAGATAGCGCTGTCTTGCTCTGTTGCCCATGTACATGAGGGTGTCTGTGCTCCTCCAGATGTCACGGCCAGGACCTCTCAGCCCCAGCCTGCTATTTGCACACTTGACCTGGCAAGAATCTTAAAAATGGACAGGAACATTTCCAGGACATGGTGTTTAATGACATTCTCTTTTCAAGGACCCTACTCAAGTCCTAAGAGCAAAGTACACAACAGAATGTCCCCCAGGTAGGGGTTCAGCTGATGTTATGTCCTGGCATCCTTCAGCACTGAACACAGGTCCTTCTGGGTGCAAAGGAACAGATCTGCTCATTCTGTTTGCCTGTTTGTGAAAGATGCTGTCACCTATGGTTGATATTCACTAATCTTCCTGGCCAATAACAATGGCTCTTTACTTTTGAGTGTGTGTATGGGTATACATTGTCTGTGCACCACTCTGTGCAGACAGTGGAGGGAGGGGAAAGCAGAGCCACACTGAGAAAAGAGTGAGCACTGCTATCAGTTCAAGTTTGACTCAGGACAAAGGCCAGCTCTGGCTCAAGCCTTTTGCTGTTGGACGTGAAGCATGGAGGAGAAAGATGCCACGCGGCTGTGCACATTTCTGATAGGCTCCGGCAGGTCTTGTCAGGCACAGCCCGGGGATGACAGCCCTGAACATGCAAATTGCTGCTGAGGTGACTTTGTGCCAAATGTGCTGCTTCACAGCTCCCTGTGAGTCTGCCAAGCCCTTCCTTGCAGATATTTTAATAGGAGACAACAGCAAGGAATCCGAAGGCTTTTCCCTTTCAATCAGCCTGGCAAGGGTTGTGGCATATGTAAGCTTTATCTCCCTGAACATGTGCCAAGGTCCATTTGCTATGGTGGACAGTGTGATATGCATGCAGAGCTTAAGGCTGCTGTGTAACAGACCAGGATGGTGATGGGCAAGGTGAAAGGAAGGTGAGACCTGTCTTCCCACCCCCACCCCCAGCCTAAGAGTTGAGCTGGGTTTCCAGGAGGAGATAGGCTGAAGTGGACAGAATGGTGAGCCAGTAAGAAGCCAGATTTTGGGCTAAGTCCAGTAGGTAAAGAGCTGTCCAAGTGTGAGTACCTGAGTTCGAATATCCCAAGCCTCGAACTCACATAAAGCTGGATGTAGTTGCTCATGTCTATAATCCCACTGCATCGATGATGAGATGGGAGGCAAAGACAAGAGAATTCCTGGAAACTCATAGGCCATCTATCTCCTAACAGCAAGAGATCCTGCCTCAAGCAAGGTGGAAAGTGAGAACCATCCCCTGAGGTTGTTCTTTGTCCTCCACACACGTGCCATGTATGCATACACCCACATGCACAGGGACAAATACATGAGAAGCTGCTTGTCAACATCCTTACATCATGTGCTTAGTGTACCTCTCCAGTCTCTGTTGGTTTGACCTCTGGAGAGACTAGCCCTGTGGTGTGCTGTCTCTTATAGTCTGTAGAGAAACAAACTAGTTCTATTTGTGAGAGCCATACTAGCTGATGTCTGCCAAAACCCAAAGACTAGCTGGTGTGTTAACAATGTCAGCATGAAAATACATTTCTATGGCAACTGATATTTTCTTTAAAAGTAAATGTTATAAAAACAATATGTCTTTGACCTGAAATGAAGCAGGTAGAGGTGCCAGGGAAAACAATGGCATTTGACTTCACAGAATATTCATGAAGCATGTTTTTCTCCACTTTTCATCTGGTATCCTTGCTCATATGCTCAATACATATATCATCTGAATTCCTCATTGGCCTGTACTGTCAATAACAAAAATACAGAGAGAATGCAAGCTGCTGCTTTGCATGAATAGCAGAGTGGAATTAAAGCAGCACCCATCAGCCAGGTGTTCAGTTCCTGCCCACCCCAGCCATGCCCCCCAAGAACAGCAGAAAATCTTCTGAGGGCAATAAGTATCAAATGGTTGCTGGACCAAAGTCTTGACCATGGACATGCCAGATTTGCTAAAGTATTTCTTTGAATTATGAACTAGCTCATTTATCCTTGTACAGATGAAGCAGCACTATAAATAAAATTCCTGATGTGTACACAGGCTATTTTCCACATTAAATGACTTTCACATATGTTATCCAGTTTCACAAAATACTTTTTTTTATTGTCCATAAGGAGTTACATTGTTTAGTGGGCCAACAATGAGTTGTTATCCCCAATTTCTCTTTGCCCCACCCCCCGCATCCACAGTCAGCTGGATATCCTCCTCTGCAGGCCATCTGGATCAGTTTTTGTGGTAGGGGACCATGGATAGCCTAGTATTCAGCCGGGTTCTCCTGACCCAAGTGTGTTGTTACTGAGGGGTGCCATGCCTCTGATATTCTCCCCCACAAAATACTTTTAGAGGCCAAGATAAAACCAGAAAAACAGAGCTAGTAACTGTCCTTACATTGTTAGACATCTGGTAACTAACCCACCTGAGTATTGTGTTGATGAAAGTGACCCTGAGTTCTGGGCCTCTAACAGGGAATGTTCTGCTGTTACATAAACCGACTGTCACATCTTAGTTTTTCTGTAGAGTATGTATTTTGCCAAGTTAATTGCAACTTCATCAAAATTCCATTGTGACTAAATAGGCTTGAATGAAATCTTCGGATTTACTCCCAAATTGTTGGAAACAAACAAAAAAGAAAAAAAACAGTTTTTAATTTTTGGTATAAACCAATTTAAAGATATCTGTTCTTTCTCGATGTCTCCCAATGCCCTGCTGCCTCCCCAGGATCCTCCCCCACCTCACTGTCCATCTCAGAGTGGCATCCCGGCTGATGTCAGCCCTCTTTGGGCTAGAGAACAACCACCTAAAATCCCAGTGACATCTGGGGCCGGAAGTTCCAGCTCTTCTCCACTTAGCTTACTGAGGAACTCACTTAGTACCACCTGACCTTTTGGTGAGGGTGGAGACTTTTATGACTACAATGAACTAAACACAATAAACAACTTATAAGCATTTATTTTTAAGTGAAATTTTCATTTTTTAGTGCTTTCATGATGAAGGGAAGGCTCAGGTTATGGACGGTGCCTCCTGTCATGTGGTAAGACAGTGCCCTGTGCTCTCTTGTAATCTCGGGATGGAGTTGGTGGCTCCTTGGATCCTACTGAGTTTTCTCTTCCTGCCAAGCTGAGACAGTCACACCATCTAGCTCTTGAGGGAGGGCACATGTGCTCAGCAGGCCCCTCCAGATGGAGCTGGGAATGCGGATGGCTGGTCCCTAAGTGCAAACCTGTTCCACAAAGCATGCGGCTGAGTCCGTGGGCTAAAACGCAAACATGTCCTCCTAGGACAGAATCCCAAATTAGCAATTCCATTTTTTGTTCAAAGGTTGGTATTAGTCAGAGTTGTCTCTAGAGAACCAGAAGTGATAGAATGAATGTGTATTACAAAGGGGAGTTATTAAATTGGCTTACAGGATAAGAGCTGACAGTCCAACAAAGGCTGTCTTGTGCTGGAGATTCAAAGAACCCATTAGCTTCTCAGCCCATGTAACTGGGTGCCTCAGCAGTCCCAATCTGACACTGAAGACCTGGAGGCTTCCTGGAGAGCCTCTGGTCTTCAGGCTGTGTTGTAACACTGATGAAACTGGGTTCCTATGTCCACGAAGGACGGCAGTGACAGGACCTGGTCCATGCACACACCAGTAAGGAGCACAGGCAGCCGGGCAAAAAGCACCACGTTCTCCTGAAGTTTCTTTATTTCTACTCCACCACTAGAAGGGTTGCCCATTCTGGGGGAAAGGTCTTCCTCCTTCCATCAATTCTTCCTGCAAATGCTCTCACAGACCCACCTCGAAGGGGTATCTCTTACTTGATTTCTGATTTAATCAAGTTGTCAATAGGCTTTAACTGCCACACGGTTTTCTTGTGCATTTTAAAATCCACTTTATTCTAAGGAGTAGCCCATTTGAAACAGTTAAAGCATCTTAAGCCCTGGATGCCTGGCTGCCTGGCTGCCCGCCTGCCCTGCAGCAGCCTTTGATGGGTAGAGGTGTTGTCCTCCCTTGGTCACTCAAGCTTAGGTACCATCTCCTCTGTCCATCTGGGAGCACAGTGAGGCTCTGAGGGACAAAGCCTGGCACTGAGCTGCACAGACAGTGAGGAGAAGACACAGCTTTGACCACTTGGTGCCTGAGAGCAGCACTCAACAGCAGTGACTGTATTACACAGCTCTGCAGGGAAGAACAGCATGAAATGCATTATGGGAAGTTGATGGAAATGGCTCTAGACTAAGATGTCTAAGGTGTCCTTGTGCCCTCTACCCATGATGGGCATGAGATCATCAACAGATGGTTAACCTGTGTCTAACACACTCTATTTAAAATGTACTAAAGTTCAGAAATCAAAGCCAGCATCACAGTAGAGAAATTAAGGGTTTAGGATTGACAGACCTGGTATCAACCCTGACTCCTGGACACACTGGTTTGGATAAGTTTAGCTTTGTGCCTAATGCAGAAATTCTCCTGAGAATAAGTGAGGTAAGTATACAGCGCCTCTACTGTGGTGACGATATACAGGAGACCTCCAGAGAGGGTAGCATTGATAGACAACCATGTTTTCACCTTATATTGGCTATATTTTATGTTGCTTTCTTGAGTGTATATATGGTATGTGCTCATCTGTGTATGCGTGTGTGTGTGTGTGTGTGTGTGTGTGTGTGTGTGTGTGTGTGTGTGAGCATTCCTGCCTGTAGAGTTCAAGGTTGACATCAGGTATCTTCGTCAGTTACTCTCCACCTTATTTTTGAAGTAGGGTTTCTCACTGATCCTGGAACTCATTGTTTGGGTTAGACTAGTGGATAGTGAGCTCTGGAAAGTCCTAGTCTCAGCCCCCCTCCCCAGTGGTGGGATTACAGGTGCATGTCATCATGCACAGCATTCATGTGAGTTCTGGGGATCAAATTCAGGTCCTCATTCTTGCATGGCAAGCATTTGACCAAATGAGTTATCTCCATAGTTTCACCCATATTTTGAAATAAGACTTTGAAAGGATCTCTTTCAAATGATAAGAATATTTATTTATTTATTTATTTATTTATTTATTTATGCATGCATGCATGCATGCATGTTTGTGTGTATGGATTCACCAGGGTCTCTTGCTGCTACAAATGAGTAACATATACTTGTGCCATTTTCACATCTAGCTGGCAGGCTTTTGCAAGCAAGTTTCTTTAACTGCCGATCCACCTCCCCATCCCACATGCTAAGAACTGTGAAGGCAGGGATTTTACCTCATGGCCAGGAAGTTGCATGAGTCGTCAAGGGGTCTCAAGTGTCCAAGAGATGCAGAATTCCCTCAGCAGGACCCTGGGTACTTCACTCACTCCTTGTCTTCAGTATGTGCAATGCAGGCAACCATACCCCTTTGTGCCCAGCACATTGGGGCAAAGCTGTACTCTGTTCCAGGATTGAACTGGATTAGCACTTACTTCCCAGGTCAGCAATCAAAGCCTTGTTGACTTCAGGTGCCAACATGGTTATTTTTTATTTTCTTAGCTGTCGAGTTCATTGCTCATCCAAGGTTGGGGAGTGGGGGAGTAGGGTTTCCAATTCTGGGACTAAGTAGTTGAAAGGACTTCTTTCTTCTGTGTATGTAATGAGGCACTGATCCCCCAGCACAGAATGGGAGCAGGGCAGAAACACAGCCTCACACTAAAATGCTTCTCAGTCTGATGGCTGTCACAGATGATGTCAGGGCTCAGCTATGTGACATACCTCAATGACTAACTGTAGTCAGTTCAGAACCCTGTGTCTGCCCACAGTGACATTCCTCCATTTGCTCTTCCTCTCCTGTTTGTGATCGAATGACTTCCTTCCTTGCCTTGCCCCCCCCCCCACAGCCCAATTCTCATCAGTCATCTCTAATGGCTTGTACTTATTTCAAAGATTATATACTTACTGCCTTTCCTATTGTACCTACTACTGGCTACTTTTCAATACTGAAGTCTTCTTTAGAACATGGAATGAATTCTCTTTTCAGTCTTTGCCCCCAATGTCTATACATTGCATGCTGTCAGCATCTGGTGTTCTCATAGCCCAGCTTAGGGGTCAGCACAGTGGGTATGTGTGGGCAAAAAGGGCTGCCCTTCTTCATTGTTTTCTAAGTCTCTAAATTGATTGTCCAGCCTGAATGGTATATATTTTTATTTTCTCCTCCTTTTCTATTTCACAGAGACCTTTTTTGGGGTCCATTAGTCACAAAAGCAATATTCTCCACTCGAATTGGTTATAATTCTAAGAAAACTCTTTGGTTTTTAAGCAAAGTGGTATAGGTACAGTTTAATAAAAGACATGAGAGTTGGCCAAGTTACCATGCCTTCCCCTTAGAATCTTTAAAGAATGACTTTTGGGCTCGAGAGATGGCTCGGCAGTTAAGGCATTTGCCTCCAGTGCCTAAGGCCCCGGGTTCAATTCCCCAGTACCCATATAAGCCAGACCCACAAGGTGGTGGCCCTGGTGTTCTCTCTCTCTCTCTCTCTCTCTCTCTCTCTCTCTCTCTCTCTCTCTCTCTCTCTCTCTCCTTGAATTTGAATAAATAAAATATTTTTAAAATAAAAAATAAAGAATGACTTTTAATTGGCTTTCTCGGTGTAGAGTGAAGGGTTTCCCCTTCTGTTTGCTATACGGGTGAATGTCAAAAATTATCACAGCAAGCTTTTCCTAGCATGCACATATAAACCCTAACCAGCCTGTCTGACATTCTTCTCAAACCAGCTCTGATAATTCTTAGATTCCTTCCCTCCTTTTTTGCCTGCCTCCCTCCCTCCTTCTCTCCTTCCTCTTCTCTTTCCTTCTCTACTTTCCTCCTCTCTCCCTCCTTCTCTCTCTCCCTTTCCATCCTTTTCTCCCCTCCATCCTTTTCTCCCTCCCTCTCTCACATCAGAAATCCATCTATAAGGAAAAGGAGACTAAAAGATGATGTGGGGAGCAGGGAGATCGAAAGGAGAAGATGTCTTGATGATGTTAATTTCCAAAGCAAGCTAGCACCACCATGCTCTGTGGTGTGATTTCTAAGAGATGTTTAATTTTGTCGATACTGCCAGTAGTCTGGGCTGTTTAGGACAGGAGGGAATGTATGCACCAAGCCACACTGTGCAAGGGAAGTATTGGCTTATTCCATTCCGGATTTTTAACAGTGGAGATATGGGTGGGCAGCGCTGTTGGGGCTCAGTCTCAGCTCTATTAAAAAAAAAATAAAAGTTAAACCAAAGCGTAATGGAAGAACTTCAACTATAAAACTCTTAGAAGAAGATTGTGTGGACAGAATATGAAATGTCTCCTACAGTCACATGTGTGGTCTCCTGCCGGTGGTGTTGGAAACATCAGGGGGTGTGGTGAAATTGGAACAAGTAGATTATACCTGATTACCAGTCTCTTCTTCAATTTCTATTTCTGGCCTATCATGAGGCAAATAGCCACGATTTTAAACACTCCTTACTGTCATGACATTCTGTCCAAGTACATGAAGTCCATGGGGTTAATTGACCATGGAACAAATCCTCTGAAACCAGGGGCAAAAATAAATATTTTCTTCTTTTAAGTTGCTTTTCTTGGGTATTGAGTGACAAATGTAACTAATGTAAACTGTAGGCGCAAATTTTTATGACCTTGGTTTAGGGAATTGTTTCTTAGGACTGTCAGTGTGCTGGTTTGATCCAGGCGTCCCCAATAAACTCATGTGTTCTGAATGCTTGATCCCCAGCTGATGGCAGCTTTGGAATTGGAACCTTGTTGGAGGTGTGTTGTTGGGGGCAGGCTTATGGCATTTATAACCAGCTTCTTCTTACCAGTGTTGGGCACACCTTTCCACCTCTGTCTGCAGTGCCGTGGTGGAGGTGATGTTCACCATCTGCTCATGTCATTGTTTTCCCTGTCATCATGGAGCTTCCTCTCAAGTCTGTAAGTCAAAATAAACCACAAAAAAGAATGATCACATGGGTGCTGGAGAGATAACTCAGCTCTTAAGGCACTTGCCTGAAGAGCCTAACAACCTGGGTTCAACTCCCCAGTCCCCACATAAAGCCAGATGCACAAAGTGGCGCATGGATCAGGAGTTTGTTTGTAGCAGCTGGAGGCCCTGGCATGTCCATTCTCTGTCTCTATCTCTCTCTGCTTGCAAATATATAAACTAAATGTTAAAAAAAGAATGGCCACATAATCATGATGCAATGACACAAGCTTGCTCAGATCCCTGTATTTAAGCTCTCCCCACACACTACAAACAGGGTGAAGACCTGTAGCTGTATCAAGGAAGGTGCTGTTGGCTAGTCATCATGTCCTCTGTCTGTCCTCTGGTCGGCATACCAAGAGGAAGTGAATGGGAGGTGATAAATTCAACCACATCCATGGAAGATGGGCTCAGAGTTAAAATACTGTCATAGTCAGCCACACAACATTGGGATGAGCCTCCAAACCAGGCACAGTTTATGGGAGGAAAGTATTTATTGACGTTGCAG
Organism: Zapus hudsonius; assembly: GCA_004024765.1. Taxonomy (NCBI): domain Eukaryota; kingdom Metazoa; phylum Chordata; class Mammalia; order Rodentia; family Dipodidae; genus Zapus; species Zapus hudsonius. Next base: position 6,368 of record PVHP010000328.1, on the reverse strand, counting down.
ATCCAAGGGAAGTTCCATAATGTGAAAGAGGCTGTCCCCCTTTCACAAATCCAAGCAGAGAGAGAAACCCATCACGAACACCATACACACAGGAACTAAACAGGCAGGGGGCAGGAAGAGATATTCTCCCCCTTTATATAGCCTTAGGGCAGGGTCTTACAACCCTATCCCAGATTTGTTAGCTTCCTGAGTCTCTGGAATTTCCTTCCTGCACTGCCTTCCCAGGAAGGCATGTTCATTTGTAACTTCTCTGAACTTCTTTACATCCTGTCCCATACTGAGAGGGCTGCCTTCCTTTGAACATCAGAGACCCACCCAAGATAATTAAAAAGGTCAAGTTGACAACAAAGGCTAACCATCACAAATACTGACTTAGCTACTCAGCAAAGATGACTAAGGTAGGGCAGTTTACCTCTCCTCATTTTCCTCACCTGTGCCTATCTCAGCATTGATAGTGTTTGGGAGCACTTCACACAGTGAAAGCAAGCAGCAACAGTAGCTCATGTCTCCTTAAGACTGTGTTTATAACCACAGCAGGTACTGGATTCATTGCTCTTACCCAAGGATTAAAAGCAATGACTTTTTATGTATTTTAATTTTCTCTGTTTAAGAATATAGTTGGAGGATGGGAATATGACTCAGTGGTGAGAAGTACTAATCCCCAGGACCCACATAAAGCCAGACACAAGTAATGCATGCATCTGCAATCCCAACATGTCTACTACAATGGGAGACAGAGTCAGGAGAATCTCATAGCTCATGGCCGGCTAAGTCTGGCATTCAGAGCTGCAGACAGCAGGAGAGACTTTGGTCTCAAAAAGGTGGAAAGCAAGGATAGATACCCCTGGGGAGTCCTCTGACTTCACACACACACACACACACACACACACACACACACACACACACACACATGTCATGGGGAAACAAAAGGAGGAAACTTAGAAAAAGAGGAAGAAGGGAGAGAAAAAAGAGTGGAGGGAGGGAAGAAGGAAAGAAGGCAAGAAAGAACATTCACAAAGAGAACTTTACAAGGGGTTTGTTCTACCAGGCTGGCCACCCTCTTTTTCACCTTCACCAAAATAGGAATCCATGCTTGTGAGTGAGGCTTAAGTTGCCTGACAGATAACTCACTGGACCAAGGAGGAAGAGAGCTTATTTAGCCAGTCTGTACAGCAAGGACACACACTGCCTTGTTCTTGAGGGACATCCATGCTATAATAATCTGAGACACCACAGACAACTTCACCGTCTGCCATCACGAATGGCATTCACTGATTAAAGGCTTTAAACATGTGAAAACGCCAGCTTGACATGACCCACAGTGTTTTCAACCTTATTGTCACCTAGAACGTTTTCCTGTGAGACATTTATGAATACCCAGTGTTCTGCAGGAAATAGACAAAGAAGCAGTGAGCTGGAGACAGTCCTGGTCTCTAAGTTCAGGCCCTTGCCCTCTGACCTTCACCTTTTCTCTGGGACCTGATCTTAGAGGAATCTGCTATGACCCCTGTGCTAGCCATCTCTGCATGCACCTCAACAGTAGAGGTCAACTCTACTCTTGAGCAGATGAGGTGTAACTGAGGAGCTCCTGGTGGGTCAGGCACGATTCCAGTCAAAGAGCCACTTACTATCTCTAGCAGCTTCTCTGACCGACTTTTAAACCTTCATTCAGGCTCAGCTGGGGATGGAATCTGGGAAAGTAAACAGAGATTTGTATTAGAATTTCAAAATTGGAAATCCTGGCAATCCAGATGGACCTATGTCTCGGAGTGACAGTGAGCTGCTGTCTGGTGCGGGACTCCCAGGTGGACGGGTTGCGTGCCATGGGTCCCAGCTGTCCTTGTCTGGGATGCAGACACCCTGCCTTCCTGTGCCTTTGGCTGTCGCCTCAGCTCTCACAAGCAGGTTGGCAGCTTGTAGGCACGCTGTCACCCTCTGAGCATCTTGCTGCTTGAAGCCTGCAGGTAGAGAGGTCTGAAAGCCCTTTGGGGTCACTGTAAAGGGCAAAGGCTGGAATTTCAAATGACAATACATGACAAGCCTGAGCTCCCCGAGGACAAGCCATGGCTGGGTCACAGTGGAGGTGGCCTTTTATAGACACAACCTCCCACCCCCTGCAAGTCCTCCCTCCCTCTGAACTGCCCAGACCTGGCCTCCCCCTAAAAATGTGTGCAGGGCCTGGAGCCGAAGCCCATACTATGCAAGATGTTGACTGAGTGTGAGCACACATTCTGTCACTCACAGTAGCTTATCGGTGAATGCATCCCTGCCCTTCCAGGTTTTTGTTTGACACCAGCTCTTAGATGCAGACTAGAGAGCATCCGTGCTGAAAGGGCCGTCTGATTGTGGCGTTCATCATCACTGCAAATTAGCTTTGCATTAAGAGGATTTGGTCATGGAATGCTGGTCTCCAAAATGCCTGTGTCTGAGGGGGTTGCAAGGCACTGGGTCCCTGCTAGCAGCTGGAGCTCAGCTGCAGCTCTGGATGGCTTTGAATGCTAATGACTGCAGCAGCTCAGTTGTCACTGAGCTTTAGATCTGAAAAATGCCATGCAAAGTCGTCAGGAAGCAGAGAGATGATTTCAGAGGAGAAGCTGCAAACACTCCACAGCTCTTTCCTTCTGTTCTACACAGCAAACTGACAAAGGGTGGGCGACTGTGGAGGACACTCAAGGTCACAGCAGGCGATGTCCAGATTTTCTGGTAGCAGCACCAAAGAAAAGGAGTTCCTAAGTGGTCACATGTGTAACTGGCTCTGTGTTTAGATGGGGGTGGCAGTCAGGTCATTAATCCAGGGACAGTTACAACAAGAGGATTAAGAGCAAGCTTGGAAACAATGAGGAAATGCTCGCTGTGGAGATGCACTTGTTCATTCTAGAATTGTTCCTTCCTTCCCGAATCCTTGCAATAGCTCCCGGATTCCTTGCAGCTACAGGAGGCAAGCCTGTGTTATTTTGTGTTTATCCCCAGGGTGGCTGAGAAACAGGTAAAAACACAAGGAATAGAATGGACGGTGTGTTCTCTCTAATTCAACTATTGTCTGCGATGCCACTCTGCCCAGTAGCAGTGTTTGTGTGCCTGTGTGAAAGGACAGGTTTATTACATCCCAATGCCACCAGTCCAACGTGGCTCTTACCTGCATGTCTAAAGGCAAGACACATGCACACCTACACCAAATTATATAACGTTTTGTAAAAGGTATTTGAGAAAGCATGAAGCACAATCATAATTTGCTTACTGAGTCGAAAAGCATGTACTTCTCTGTGACCCACGCAGTGGTCATAAGATCTAGTCTTTTGTGCTGCAATGCCCTTAGCCTGTGGGGCAAGGAGCTCATTCTGTTACGATAGCAGAACATGCATAGCTATTCTAGATGTCAGCATCTGCAGGAGATCAGCAAACGTCATCCTGGGTCCTCACTTCCCAAACAGAAAGGATAGTATTCACCTAAACATCAGTTGTTTTAAAATGATAATTATACAAAATCCTTCACTAGAATCCTCTGCCAGTTGGAGCTCTAAATGATGTTCTGATAACAAAAGTTGACACTGAATTCCATACATTTATAATAGACTGACTGCATCATTATTTTAGCACTTTATCTTATGTATTTATTTTTTGCATGTGTGCATGTGTGTAGTATATCATGTGTGCATGTGTGTATGCAGGTGCATACATCCCATGCACACAAACACCACACACACACACAGTTTGCAGGTCAGAGGAGAACACTGAGTGTTCTCAGATATCACTCATGTGCACATTTCCTTGAAGTAGAGTCTCTCAGGCTGGCTTACCTGGGAGCCACAGTGATTCTTCATCTCCACTCCCAAGGGGACTTTGGTTCCAGACGTGCATGGTTGTGCCCAGCCACTTGTGTGAGAGCTGGGGAATGAACTTCAGGGTGAATCACGCCCTCTCCGGCCTTCATGCTTACATAGCAAGCACACTTATCCACTCAGTCACTTCCTTAACCCTATTTTATTTCAAATATTTTATCTTCATGACACACAGAGAGAATGGGTGTGGCAGGGCCTCTTACCACTGCAAACAAACTCCAGTTCTATGCACCATTTTGTGCATCTGGCTTCACATGAGTACTGGTGAATCCAACCTGAGCCAACAGGCTTTGCAACCAAGTACATTTAACTGCTAAGCATCTCCCTATGTTTTCTAAAATCTGTTCCATGGGCTGGGGAAATGGCTTAGTGGTTAAGGCCTTCTTTGCCTGTGAAGCAGAAGGACCCAAGTTTGGTTCACCAGTACCCACATAAAGCCAGATGCACAAGGTGGCACATGTGTCTGGAGACATTTGCAGTGGCTGGAGGCCCTGGCACCCCCATTCTCTCTCTCTGTCTCCCTTTTTCTTTCTCTCTCTCTCAAGTAAATATTTTTTAAAAATCTATTTCAAGCTACTATGTTATTTATGATTACAATCTGTGTGTGTGTGTGTGTGTGTGTGTGTGTGTGTGTGTGTGTGTTTCTCTTCTGGTGGGAACTAAAAATTTCTTCCCTTATTTCCATCTTCTTCCATTAAAAAATGTGCTATAGCCTTCTGAATGCTTGTGGTTCACATCTAGCCTATGGAGACCCTTTTTGCATCAGGTTTAGAAATAACAGGAAGAACATCATGAAGACAGGCCTAGGTTAATCAGGCATCTTTTATCTTCAGTATCACTCAGGTCTGGGTCTCAGATGCAGAAGGGCTGTGGAGTTGGGAAGGGCAGTTCCAAAGTAGCCAGCTGGCCACAGTCCATCTGTTCCTCAGATGTTCAGGGTCCCATGTGGTCGGTGGCTATTTAGTTTCATTTGTGCCTAATAACCTCCCCCAAATCCCTTTATGCAGCACCTATGCTGACTATGAGACAACAGCCTCAGAGGCTCAGGCACGCTGGTTGCCAGCAGGGAGCTGGAGAGCTTCCTGTGCATGGGGTTGTATTGTCCAATGCTTCTGCAGGGTTTCTTACAGGTACTGCCATTGTAAAACACACACACACATACACACACACACACACACACACACACACACACACACGAGAGTTTTTAACAAGGCAGATATTAAAGAAATGAGTCCTCATGATCAAAGGCATTTTTCTATCCAATCCATTTTCTTACCTTTTACATTGGAATAATGTATTTGCTAGGAATATTTATATAATTAAAGGGGTCACCCATTACAATATTCCTCAGGTCTACATGGTAAAAGAAACGTGATGCAGTATTGAAGTTACGAATATGATGTTACATCTTGTTAGCTGTAGCAGCAAGATGCCAGCTAACTTGTGAAAGTCATTAAAAATTAAATTTTTAAAGTGCATTGTAAATTCTCTAGCTCCTTTGGTCCTGAAGAAAGTACTTCACTAAGTATAAGCATATGCACACAGGACATTTCCAACTTCTGAGCAGGTGGCATTCTAAAAGTCAGGTGTTTGGGGATCAAAACGAGCTTTCCTTTACAGACAGGATCTAAGCTGTCTTCAGACTCCCAAGCCAGCCTGTGAAGTTGATTTCCAACTCTACGCACAAGTGATGAGCAGCAGAAGAGTAGTTCAGGAGCCATGTTTTCGTTCTCTAATCTCACTATTCACTCGTGTATTTCTAGTTAATTTCTGGCTGCAGAGTTGCTTACCTAGAAACGATGAATTGTTGACAAATAAGTCAGAGCGCTGTCATGGAAGAAGGCCTTCTTCTCCCTAGGCACACAGGTTGGCAAGCTTGCTTCTGAAACAGGTGGAATTGGGAGACCAGGATGCCACCTGATAAAACCTGTCTACATCTTCTCGTCCCTTGAAGTGTTCCTGCCATGGGAGTGGCTGGGAGAGGCTGAGGGTGACCTGCGATACAAGAGTTCAGATGCTGACACCTAGCAAAAAAGAGCTCTTGCTGTGTGGTGAGGTGGGTTTAGGTCTACCATCCACTAAGTTAGTGCTGAGCACTTCATTTATGTGCGTGTACATAGACAGATGTGGACAAGGACGTGGATGCCTTCTAGGCTTCTAGCATGCTCTCTTAGGCAACTGGGGAGTCCCTACCTCTGGTTCAGTCCTATGCAAATCTGGAAAACTAGACAAGTGGCTTATCTAAGCAAAAGCATTCTATCTACGTCTTGACAGTGTATGTTCATGGGATGCATGAGGAATAAAGGATTGGAAGAAGTCACAGGAAAAGATGGTAGGAGGGGATGGGAGAGCTGTCTCAGTAGGAAAAGTCACTTGTCACACAGGCATAAGTGTTAGAGAGGACACAAGATGGCCTGAGTTCAATCCCCAGTACCCAGGAAAAACTGGACATGGCATGCATGCCTATAACCCCAGTCCTGTGGAGACCAGAGACAGGAGAATCCCTGGGTTTCGCTGGTCAAAGTCTCC